>JACXIK010000019.1:10529834-10673142 GCA_014737385.1 Bombus superbus | reverse complement strand
GCTGTTGGAGGCGACAGTCTCGTAGTGGCGGTGCGCGTAATGGTGGTTGTCTCAATCCAGGGTGTTGTAGTAACGGCAGTTTCTTCAGATGTTGTTTCCAATGTTGTTGGAGGGGACAGTTTGGTTGTAGACGTGAGGGGAGTGGTTGTTCGCTCGATCCAGGTTGTTGTAGTAACAGCAGTTTCTTCAGAAGTGGTTTCCACTGTTGTTGGAGGCGGCAGCCTGGTTGTAGACGTGAGGAGAGTGGTTGTTCTCGCGATCCAGGTTGTTGTAGTAACAGCAGTTTCTTCAGATGTGGTTTCCACTGTTGTTGGAGGCGACAGGGTTGATGTAGTCTTGACGAGAGTGGTTGTTGTAACGATCCAGGTTGTTGTAGTAACAGCAGTTTCTTCAGAAGTGGTTTCCACTGCTGTTGGAGGCGACAGTCTGGTAGTGGCGGTGCGCGTAATGGTGGTTGTCTCAATCCAGGGTGTTGTAGTAACGGCAGTTTCTTCAGATGTCGTTTCCAATGTTGTTGGAGGGGACAGTTTGGTTGTAGACGTGAGGGGAGTGGTTGTTCGCTCGATCCAGGTTGTTGTAGTAACAGCAGTTTCTTCAGAAGTGGTTTTCACCGTTGTTGGAGGCGACAGTGTGGTAGTAGTCGTAAAGGGAGTGCTTGTTGTCTCAATCCAGGGTGTTGTAGTATCAGAAGTTTCTTCAGATGTTGTTTCCACTGTTGTTGGAGGCGGCAGCCTGGTTGTAGACGTGAGGGGAGTGGTTGTTCTCTCGATCCAGGTTGTTGTAGTAACAGCAGTTTCTTCAGATGTTGTTTCCACTGCTGTTGGAGGCGACAGTCTGGTAGTGGCGGTGCCCGTAATGGTGGTTGTCTCAATCCAGGTTGTTGTAGTAACAGCAGTTTCTTCAGATGTGGTTTCCGCTGTTGTTGTAGCCGACATTGTGGCTGTAGTCGTGACGAGCGCTGTTGTTGTCAGGATCCAGGATGTTGTAGTAAGAGCCGTTTCTTCCGTAGTTTCTTCCACAGTTGTTGGAGGCGACAGTGTGGTAGTAGTAGAAAAGGGAATGGTTGTTCTCTCGATCCAGGTTGTTGTAGTAACAGCAGTTTCTTCAGAAGTGGTTTCCACTGCTGTTGGAGGCGACAGTCTGGTAGTGGCGGAGCCCGTAATGGTGGTTGTCTCAATCCAGATTGTTGTCGTAACGGCAGTTTCTTCAGATGTTGTTTCCACTGTTGTTGGTGACGACAGTTTGATTGTAGACGTGAGGGGAGTGGTTGTTCTCTCGATCCAGGTTGTTGTAGTAACAGCAGTTTCTTCAGAAGTGGTTTTCACAGTTGTTGGAGGCGACAGTGTGGTAGTAGTCGTAAAGGGAGTGCTTGTTGTCTCGATCGAGGGTTTTGTAGTATCAACAGTGTCTTTCGTAATTCTTTCCACAGTTGTTGTGGGCGATAATGTGGTAGTGGTCGTGAGGGGAGTAGTTGTTATCTCAATCCAGTGTGTTGTGGTGACAGTAGTTTCTTCCCTAGTTCTTTCCACAGTTGTTGGATGCGACAGTGTTGTAGTAGTTCTAACGGACATGCTTTTTATCTCAATCCGGGGTGTTGAGGTAACGGCAGTTTCTTCAGATGTTTGTTCTACTGTTGTTGGAGGCGACAATGCGATGGTAGTCGTAGCGGGAGTGGTTGTTGTTTCTATCATAGGTTTTGTCGTTACAGCTGTTTCTACCATTGTTCTTTTCACTGTAGTTGGAATCGACAGCGTGGTAGTAGTCATGACGCGTACGGTAGTTGTTTCAATTCTGGGAGTCATAGTAATAGTAGTTTCTACCGTAGTACTTTCCAGAATTTTTGGTAGCGACTGTGTAGTTGTAGTCATGACGGGAATGGTCGTTGCTGCAAACGTGGGTGGTTTAGTAACAGCTGTTTCTTCCATAGTTGTTTCTGTAGTCATTGGAGGCAACATTGTGGTAGTGGTGGTAATTGGAGCGCTAAATGTTGTTTCAGGCACTGGTCTTGTTATAGTAGATGTGTCTTTCACAATGGTTTCGACAGTTGTGTAACGCGACATTGTAGACGTCGTGGTAATGAAGAATAAGGATGGTGTTTCAGATACCGTTGTTGTAGTAATAGTAGTTTGTTCCGCAGTGGTTTTAGTAATTGTTGTTGGCAACGTTGTCGCTGTGGTATGTGCGGCGATTGTAGTTGTATCACGTAAGATTGTCGATGTAACGGTTTGTTCTTTTGTGGTGGTTTCTACTGGCTTTACTAACGACATTTTAGCTATTGCAGTTACGCGAGTGGTTATCGCCGTTTCAAGTGCCAATGTCGTAGCAATTATAATTTCTTCCGTAGTAGTCTCTTTCACAGTTGTTGGTTGGATGGTTGTGATTGTCGTTGGTAATAGTATTGTAGTATCAGTAATTTCGTGCATAGTGGTTTCCATAGTTGTGAATGGCGGCATTGTCGTTGGAGCTATAATGGACTTGGTAGGAGTTGCTTCAGGCACTGGCAACAGCATTGTAGTCATGCCGGTAATGGAGATGGTTTCTATAATATATGACGTTGTACGTATAGCTACTTGTGATTCATACAGGCTGTTTGTTTCTTTCGGCGTTGTTGCCGTCCTTCCAATATAGTCATCATATCCGTACCACGTAGAAGTACCTTCAGTAATTTCCTCCTCATGTACACCATGCGTGTCTATAGTAGACACAGTTGCAGTTTGTGTTTGACCTAACCATCTCAAAGTTGTCTGTAACATATCTATTTCGCTTTGATGTTCAGTGTTATAAGTTAATTGAGATTCAACATCCGATTCAGTCGTATGTAGCAGCCGCACAGTATCCGCATACGCACGCATTTCTTTTTCATAAATATTCGTTGTTTTCTCACCTATGTCTTTTCTATTCCTAACATTCCTTTTTCTTCTTTTCTTAACGAAAGCTGTAGTTTTCTTAGGGATCAAATGTAATCTCAATATTTGATATAGATTTAAATTTTGGGTTGTGAAGGGTGGCCCAGATGTCGTTTCGTTGATAATTCGTTGTACCTGCGATGCTTCTACTAATCTCGATAATAAATGCGTTTTATTCCATTGATCTTCCAACTTAAAATTTTCGTCGATCGAAGAACTCTGATTCAGTTTTTTCCGTTTGCCACGAAAGAGCGAGTTTAACCATCTTCTTGCCCTTTTTGTCCTTTCACGATCGTCTCTTAAATTTGATTCATGATTAACCGGAATTGATTTCAGATTCCTGACAAGCCGATGGTGTGGCATTCTATAAGTACTTATAGGTGAAAAATCGGCGCAAAATCGGGGATGAATATAATCTGTGAAAGGATAAGGATAACTGACTTCGTGATCCCTCATAGGAACAGACTTCGATTTGTACCGTGTCTCTTCGATATTTACTAAATCTAAATCGTTCTTAGGTGATATCCGAATGAAATTTTTTTCTACTGTACTGCTATTGTTCCGTAAATTAATATTTCTCCGCCATTGTTCGAGGATCGCTGATAAATCGGTACACTCAGCATGATACGAGTTCAATCGCTCGTTATTTACTATAATATCTTCTTGTAATATTTTCACTGTTTCCGTAGCATAAAAATTAACGTTCTATAATCAACATTCTATAATTAATATTCTCAGTGACAGTAGCGATGCGATCGTGACTGTAATCTTTAACAGCGATTGCCAATTGGTTATGATAGTGACGTATTAAGTATTCTCGAAATTACCAAATAAAAAATTATAACATTTTATTTTGTTAAATATTAATGGCAACGCTTTTGAATTGTTCGACGAAATTTTTCGTATGTACTTACATTATTATCTTCCATTATAATAGCTCTATTGTTACTGTTACTGTAAACGGGATGGTTATCAATGTTTTCAGTGATGTCGACAGTTGCACGTACTTTCTCTGCTGCTATTGTCATGTACATCGCAATCAACTTACAAATCACAATGACAAATATATTTTGCATAGCGTCATATCACGCACGTTCATTGATATTTTCGCACTTTTCTAACGCATGCTTATCAATCCTGTCGCGTATCATCGTGTCAAACGAACTGTCACGCGAATGTAGTATTGTGAGTAATTTCGTCATGGTATAGTTCGAGATGGCGTGTGCCATCGATTATTTTCGATTGCTGAATAAATTAGTTTCATTTCATGTGTCGATACGCTTTTAAAAATAATACACAGTTCATGATATGATACGTAGTAGCGATTTTCAACGAACGATAAAAAATTGAATGTTATGTGGGGTAATAGGAAATACTTTTCTATTGCTATTTAAATTAGTTTGATTCCAGTAATGAACAATTAAGGTTAATAATAGAGAGCTTATATAATAAAAAACAAAAGTGACATTAGCTTTAATCGTGTTTAAATGTCAATACGAATGGCATCGGTTAATGACAATTATTTGTGCTACTTTTCATCGTTCAATGTTTTTGAACTTTGTTAAATATTAACCATACCGTATATTATTATATTTACAGATGCATCAATTAATTCTTGCTTCTATTTAATGCAAGCTATGCTATGATATTGGAGTCCATTTTTTCGTGCACGAATTTAACTCTAACATGCGGTTCGTCAATTTACATCCTGATAAGACACTCTTACGCTCAATATTCGAAATTATTAACACATTTTGCGTGTGCCTGTGCCAGTATCGCTATGATTGGTTCTCGATCATTGATCGTTCTTGTGTACAAACTCTTCTTTAAAGATTATAGTAAGTAGTTCATCAATTTCGTGTATTGTTTTACAGTCGACTGATCGAAAATCAATAAATTTTTATTTTTCAGCGTTTGATCCATTTATGATGCAGTTGGAAGAAGAAAGGAACAAAGAACGATTCAATTTTCTAGACGAGATCTTTAGAACCTTGAGCATGGCCGGCTTAATTTATTCTTTGTACTCCTGTCATGGATATTACGCGCTCGGTGCCTGTGTTGTAACTAGCTTATCAATTTTAGACTTGTTCAAATTGTACAGAATAAAGAAGAAACAGACAGAGGTAGTTTCATAAAATATTACGCGAAATTTCTTGAGCAATTTAGAGGTTCGCATTAACACTGTGGGGCTCGTCGTTTTAAAAATTCCGTACTGTGGATCTACGATGCATTATTTGAAAGATACAGTGATTTTAAATATATGCTGCAGTGCTAATTCTTTATTTCGACAAATTTCGTTTAAAACTGTTCTTTTAAATAAAAGATTGTAAGACATATATAAAGTATATTTCAAGATTGAACCATGTGTTCGAATTTTGATTCCAGGAAATGGAAATGTCGCGTTTCTACGATAATTTGAATCAAACGAAATCAACCTACGAATCAAGGCTTAACATATTCAACTGGGTAATTCTTGGTGGGAGTTTCGCGTAAGCGCAGCGGTTTTCTCTAATTGCAAATTAATTATAAATTATATTATTACATTGTTCAATATATAAATTGACAATTAATTCAGAGTTCTTAACATGATATTCAGGTATACGGTAGGTAATAATTACGCTGTAGTAGCAAATTATCCTCTGCTCCTGGCGAATTGGGCGCTATCTCCGGAAGGATTTTATCAAGGATGGACCATGCGGCGCACCATTAACGATTACTTGATGGCGACTTACGTCATGTGCATGACAGAAGCTTTACGGCAAGCTGGCGCATCATAAAAGTTTCTCTCTCTCTCTCTTTGTTCCTCTCTGTTTAATTTATATATACATTTATTGCAATGTATATATTTCTTGTAATTATTTAAAACGTTGCTACGTTGTATATGAAATTAATAATTCTTCTCTCTTTCTGTTTAACCACTTTTTCAAAGTTATGTAGAGACAATACGAAGCTCAACCGCGAGATTCATCCGCGAGACCGCTGTCTTGCTCGAGTTTCCTCGTGTCGTCATGAATAAAGTACGCTAGGCGAGCAAGCGAGGGGAAGTTTTCGACAAATTTGTCCAATATGCGTCCAAACGAAGCGAGTAAGAATCTGCGAGCTTCTTTAATCTTGCCAAAAAACCAACAAACTGGGTTCGTTCCGAGGCGAGACCAAACTCGTCCCAAATCTGCCTCGTAGTGTCTGTATATGCCTTTGAAATCACGTATTTTTCTTTTTTTTTTTAATGTAATAGTATTTTTCAACGCAATTCAAAACAGGAAATTTTTATTCACATTTTCAACAGAATTGTTAATCGTTGTAAAATATTCTCTACGAACTTTATATCGTTTAAAAAGTATATTTTAAATTGTTACCTGACGTGAATACAGAATTCTAACCGATTAATCGTTCTGCTGATAATTTGATCGAATTCTCATGTTTTATAAGAAATCATTATTAGATTATTAGAGAGAATAACTTTATAAATGTATAAACGCTACCAAACTTTATAAGATAATTCTATTTCATCATAAGAAATAAAATTTTTCACGTGCTCGACAATTTTGACCACTTTTATGATTTCATTTATCCCCTATGTATTTTCGACTTTAAAATCACCAACCAAAGATACATGTATATGTAATATATAATTTATTCAAGTACAGGAAAGAATGTATAATGCGCTACGTAAGAAGAACAATTTGATGAAATGAATTTAAAGTTGAGTGCTGATTGTTCGAACTTTATTTCGTTTATGTTTATACCAACACGATTTTTCTACAGGCTTAACGTTACACGTACGCACGCGATATGTACAAAAAGAATTGTGTATCTATTAAATACAATAAGTATATTTATATAAACGGCGGTATATCACGTTTACAAGAACGAAAGGAGTGTAAGCGTTGTCGTCGTTGTGATTACTGTCACACTCGTTTGATACGACACCACCTAACAGGGTTATTACGTTCAATTAACAGCTAAACGGAGAATTATTCTCTAAAACCGTTTAATTATCGTACGGCAGTAGCTGTACTAACAAATATCATTATTCACCGATCAGTTCGTTTATCTTAAATATCTAAGCGCGAATAAAAAAAAAAAAGAAGAAATAAAATAAAAAGAACAAAAATGAAGACAAAAAACTTCTTTTTCCTCAGGACTGTCTTTAACTCGTTCAAGTTTAACAAACATTTATGTCTAATTCTATTAAAGTCCCTAACTTATTATATTTAAGTTACCAAAGATAAAAATAAATATCAGTTTCTATTCTTATATAATTTTTTTTTCTTTTGTTCTTCGTTCTTCTTTATCGTTCAGAAAAGAAGGGAACTTTGTTCGCTTTTTTCTTCGAATAAATAAATAGAGAGTTTAAAGACGGCCCTGTCCCATTTTACTTCATCATAAATTAGTCTACTCGGAGGCAGTCTTTTCGTACTTTTCTATTCGCTCTTACGTCATATAGAATCAGATAATTGACAAATAATTGCTGGACGAAGCACTTAAATGCGTGATAATATTATAATTTAAATGGGAATCGATTTTATTGCTTGTAATGTTTAGCAAAGGAGGCGTAGCCATTACTCGTTTCTCGTGAAACCTTTGTGATGGTTATCGTCGTTGGTCATCTAACTTTATATAAGAATATAAAGTAAAACAATTTGTCAGTTTTAATATTTTCCAACAATTTCGTACGTCCGTGAAGAATTTGTTCAAATTACGTTTATTCGTTTCAATTAAATATTGGTATTCGCATCTCTCCACGTGCTCTGGCCTAGATTGTGAAGTCTGAGGCTACTTCCGGTATTGTCGTCGGGTTCGTAGGCTGAATTCGTGTGGCCAGCGTGTCCCTCGAACACGTCTTTTACAGAAATCTGACTGCTTCTCGAGGGACGACCTTGTATCCCTAAAGGATTGCCCGCCACACCGTAAATGTTATTCGCCCCTAACGTTTGCATCTGAGACTTCCTCCTCATCGCCATTATGCTGTTCCTGCGGCCCTCGAATGCCTTAAAAGCCTTTGCAGATCTTCTAGTCGACATGTTCCTCGGCAGACCTAAATTGAAACATTACTCAACAAATATTCTCTTGCATCCTAAAATCGAGACATTTCTAGCGTAATTTCCTTAATATTTTACACAGCATATTTTAACATTGCCGAAGAGACAGAAACATGTGGAAATATTAAAATATATATAACGTCAGATAAATAAATATTAAAAAATTCTTATATATAATAAAATAATATTAAAATATAATTATAAATAAAAGTATACGCATAATCGAAAAATATTCCTGTACCTATTATAAACTGAGACATCCATCGTTCCATATGAGTTTGAAACCAGATTTGTATACGTTTTATATAGAAATAAGAAATAAAAAAATAAGAAAAATAAAATAAATAATTATATTACAATTTCATTTTTCTTCGTTTCTCTTCCTAATTTAAATCTGGCCATGCACTCACGAAACAAAGTTTCAGATCGCAATGAATATTAAGTATTTAGTTACTTTTTCATTTCTTGCATCTTTGTATTTATAAGAAGGTCGTAAAGTATTTCGCGATTCAAGTTTCCAATCCATCAGCTTTCGTGGTAAATGCAAAAATTTTGTACAAACATCTTACGTACCATTGCCTTCGGACATACTGAAGAATCGCTGTCTGAAAGCGACATCAAGCGTATTGATTGCCTGTGTTTTTCTTCGACTTTTTTCGAGATTTCTTATGGTTTTCCTTCTGCCCGGGCCGCTGCCACTGCCTTCCTCGTAGTCACCCTCCATACCGTCTAATCTTTGCAAATCTCTAACTATTTCCACCGCGTGTTTCGATAATAACGCTTCTTCCGATAAATCCTTGGTCTGGTGAGTTAAATAGAAAAGATTAAAAAACGATTATACTACAATTACAATCACAGATTGTATTAAAAATTGTATCAAAGACTATAATTATTCGGGATTTTATCAAATCGTTATTTAACCGTAACATTATAAAGATAAGAATAAAAAAGAAAGATAAAATGGAAAATTTTATAGAAGCTATTACTAATTCCTAATAGGAAAGAATGACGTGAATAACGTGAACAATGAAAATCTTCGATACCAACTAATTGCAGTAAAATTTTATCACCAACAATTGTAGATAACACTTACCTTCTTGCAGCAGTACCAATCTAAGCTGGTGCTGGCTAGAATATGAGCGAACGTGCCAAATCGATGGAACAGCATCGCGGTGAATTGAATAACTAATATCAATGCAAAGAAGAACACGAACACCAGACCGATAGGCTCGAGTTGTAGGTACTCCTTCGTAATGTGTACCTACGAGATACGTTCATTGTTAGAGAAGACATTGATAAATTAGTCGTAATACAAGCCAAAATATAAATAAAGTCGTAAACAGACAACACATAAAACGATTCACAATTGTTACAATTTTCATTAATGTGTATTTCGTTGTTATCTCACTACGAATATATGTATAGCGAACCAAAGATCATAGTGATGTATGTCAAGATTTTGGAAATTTGAATTTAATCGCATATTCCGATTCTTAAGGGTATCATCCCTTTAAGTTCTTTATAATTAAGTTACATTTAAATCGAGGATTTTTATGCATTTATGGATAAATTAAATAAACAAAAACGTACAGAATAGATATAATATCCCGGAAAACACGAAATATCCAAATACTGCTTATAATATTGAAAGGACGAAAAAAATGTCTATTTAATTTCTATTTTTTTAATGACGTTCATACCAATTTAAACGTGTATGAACATCCACAATCTAATTATAACTTTATTCTTTGCTGTGATAAGTTTTCATGACTCGAAGAAGTATAATGAGTCTTTTATAATAATAAACACAGAACACTATTTTAATGCAAAATAGCGGAATTAACGTATAACTCTATGATTCTCAGGCCTCCATATACTTTTCAGCCATTTATACGGTAAAACGTAAAATGTAATTATGACTGGTAATACGTAATGAAATAACAATTATTAATTTCCTGAACGTACATAGCGATAGCTCTTAAGAAACAAGTGCTTAATGAAAACTCTGTCACGCTTTTCAATTTTTTAATCTTAATTTCAACGAATCTTTCTATTAAATAGCGTTGAAAAATATTTATTGAAAAATTTGTAAAGCTATTAATTGGAAAATTTCTATCGTTCCATTTTTCAATCATTTTTATGTCAGCTATTCGTTCGTACGATCAGGATCACCGCGGAAAATACATTTTAAAAATCAATTTTCGAGACACACATGTATATACATATAAGCCACCGTTTAGTTACATTGACGGTAACTCGTTAGTGGTGCTCCTCTGCTGCCATACCTAGCAGTGCGTTATCAAAATTAGACACATAAAAAACGTGAAAATCTGTTTAACAATTTCTCCCTCGTTCGTATTCAACCAGGCGAGCGGAAAAAATTGAGACATGTTCAAAGGTGCTTTTTCGACTCTTTCGTGACCCACAAATCGTGCACGTGCTACTGTCCATTGAAAAACAGGAAACAAAACTTCTAGCTCGAGCCTTGGGAAAGTAGACAATCACGAGAGAGCCAAAAGGTGTATAGAAGCCAAGAGAACTTTGAAAAAATAATTAGGAAAATTATAGGAATTTTATTTGACTCAATAAAAGATAATATTCGAACGTTACTTAAATTCAAAAATATTGTTTCTATTTGATACATTACTTATTTGAATTCTCTTCAATTTAATTTTCCAATATGATTTACATAAGTGTACACATGTAATTTAATATAATCCAAAATAAAAGTAACGTGTGACTTTTCATTTGTTCTCTGGACTTCGACAACGTTAATCAACAAAAATATCGATGTTAGTCAAGGTGGAAACTTGATGGTGTGAGTGATCTGAGTGATCACAATCGATGGCCACGATATCGTTTTACTTTTTACGGATACTAAAAGAAAGGTGAGGTACACAAAACGAGGAAGGATAATGGGATTTGAAATAACAAAGGATCGATGTTATTTGTGACTTAGCTAACTAGTTTCTAGCCAGTTGATTGATAGTGCCCCCAGCTTTTCCATACGCTTCGGGAGTACCTGTGCAAACATGTTAATGGTAACTCGCCACGTGCTCATGATCCACGTTATTGACAAAACACAGACATGTCCCAGCAAGTGCAACATTATTACCGGGTATACCATTTCCAGCGTGCTCCGATGCTCACTATTGAACTGCGATCCTTTTCTCTGTATACTAGTTGCATCGATTTTTCATGATCTTTAGCAATTTCTTTATTCCTCTTCCAGAAAAAGTGAACATTCATTTTTATATTTCTTGGATTCGAAATTTATATCTATGTTTCTGCAAAATTTATTCAGGCAATTTCACCGCTTGAATTTCGATTAGACTGAATTAAATTCAGATCAAGGAAAACTTTAATTTTTAAGAAGAAACCGAATATAAGAATTTTTAGGCAGGAATTGAATTTAGTTATAGATACTGAAGGCAAATATTTCTTTTTAATTCAAATTTTGTATTAGTAAGTGTTTAATTTTAGGGCGACGAAAAATATTAAATCGATCATATCAGACCAAGAAATCAAACCAGAAATTGCTAAATATCTAAATTGACGAAAGAAGCAGCTCACGAAGTAAACACTCGATGCCTAAAATCTAAACTAGAGAAGGCAAAGGAGAAAATATTAAAAGTTTCGCAACCGCCAGCTCGATTCTATTAGAACTAAATAGAAGCTCCTTCAGAACTTTCATTCTAAACGTATCTAAAATTACACTTAAGAAGAAAGGAATCTCTGAAATGAGAATGAAACAATCATTTTTAAAAAACGAAGGATCCACGCTCGAATTTCAATCTGACGATTCAACCAACCTTTCCTCTTCTTCCTCTACGTAATTTCGTCCTCGCGAAAAATTGTTCGATTCCGATTCATTGCCGCTATCAAATCGACAAATAACGACGAATGTAAATTGAAGATTTTTAATATGTATCAAAGGTACACGTGTAATTAATATATTCGTGTTTTAATCCGCACAATTTTTAATATACGCGTACGTGCATACTAAAAACTACACGGATTAAAACATGAAAATATTAATTATATGGGTACGTGCGTATTAAAAACTACGTGGATTGAAATACGCTTATATAATTGAATTTCACTCATACTCGTGTATTTAAACGCGCATAAAATAGACGCCCCTGATTTAAACGTCATTGTCAGAAAAGTAGAAACGTAGGAATAAAACGAGAAGAAAGAAAATGGAGAGAAAACAGAAAAGATAAAATACGAGCAACGGAGCACACGGATGTGTTAGTCTCCCGAGGCATCAGTGAGACAGCATCTCTGTTTTTCGTTTAGAACACTACCAGATACCTCCGAGGTCTCTTCGATGAAGGTGATATTCGTCTTGACGCCGAGTGGCCAGACAACGTGCAGCTGATCTTTGTTCAGCTGGAGCAAGAATACGATCAGAACGAACAACGCATTGAACATAAAAAACGCAAACACGCTCTTGTTCCGCAGCTCAATTAGGTCGGCGGCAATGCGAGTCTGTCGTGGACCAGGGAAGAAACAAAAGAAAAAGCACAAATTAGCAAAGATATGAAGAAAAATACGCTCCGTCCGGTCGATCGTTGGTCCATCGGCTCCTTTCGAGGGAGGATCCTCTCCGTGATCATTTAGGTCTTCAAGCACACTCTCATCCTCTAAAAAGCTTCTTAACAAGCGATAAGGAAAAGTATAAAAATCGCTACTACGAGTTTTTGCTGCAAAACAATTTGAATGCTTAACTTGAATCATCGTGTATAAATTTTGTATACTTTTAAATTACCTTTCTTTTTACTTTTTCCCGCGGTTTTACGAAAATATATTCATCCATTATGATATTTATTACTATATGACACTTCTTTCGTTTGTGTTTTTCACTGATATATTTTTAATTGCCTGAATCTAGTATTTTGGGTAAAGTATACGCTTTTAGCATTTGAAATGTTTTGCTACAAGAAGCTAAACGAAGAATTAATAAGACGGCTGTATGGCTTGTGGAATAGATCCTACTAATTATCTATATTATTTTTCTGTTTGCTGTTTTAGGGGAAAGGGGATATGATTTAAGAAGCAGGACAACACGACGTGGACGGAGCGGTCTTTACCTCCTGGGAGTGATCATCATAGGTGATGTTCGTCTTGATACCAAAGGGCCACTTCACGTGCAACAAATCTTTGTTTAATTGCAGCAGAAAGACGATCAGGACGAAGAGGGCGTTCATCATGAAAAATGCGAAAACGCTCTGGTCACGTAGGTCCTTTAGATCTTTGGCGATTCGTGCCTGACGCAAGTAGCAT
This sequence comes from Bombus superbus, assembly GCA_014737385.1. Classification (NCBI taxonomy): domain Eukaryota; kingdom Metazoa; phylum Arthropoda; class Insecta; order Hymenoptera; family Apidae; genus Bombus; species Bombus superbus. The sequence continues at coordinate 10,659,905 of JACXIK010000019.1, read as the reverse complement.
GGATCAATTATTTACATTCTACGATTATTCACATTGTAAACAACTTTACATTCTGGTATTTTGTTGCAAACTATTTTCCATTTTTTTTTTATCTTACTCTAGCAAAGATCCAAAATTTTTGAAAATCTTAGTAACGTTATTTTATATACTATGAGAAATAACAATTAAAAATACTGTAAAAATAATCGATTAAGAAATTAAACAATTTTGATTTTGAAACGATTATTTTCATTCTGTTATTCGCAAACTTATTTAATTCAAATATTCTACGTAATTTTTTAGTTTTATATTTCGCAATTTCTAAATAATATCTATCTTTTTTAAATCTATTTTGAATTTGAATCACACGAGAGATACTGAAATAAATAAAATAGAATTAATAATTCTACGATCGAGCAACATCCGCGACGCTAATTATATATATTCAATTAACAAATAATAATAAAAACTTGACTATTAACAATATATACAAATAACAATGTACATATAAATGATAAAATAACAAATACTACGATTTTATAGATAATTTGCAAGTCCTACGCACAATAAGTATTTCAGAATCTTTATTTTTTATCCAGAACAATTACTCTAAACATCGATTTTAGAATAGAAAGTTTTTCAAAACTACGAAAAATATAAATTTAACTCGACTATAGAAGAAAGAAAAGATCGACAAAAATTCTTCTCAAATTTTAAGAAACTAAGAAATAAAAAAAAGACAAAAACTACGAATGACTACATTTTAATTAAAACTTCTTACCTTCTCTGCCTTGTCCTCATCTATGGGATACAAATACTTCTCCAGAAGATCTTTCCAAAATAGTTCCTCCTGCAGCGACAGGACATCGATTTCGCCTTTTTTGAGTCCTTCGTCGCTCAGCCAGTAAGGTCTGCTTAGGAAGTTGCCAGCCTCGCGATTCCCTTCCGTATTCTGACTAGTTACCGTTTCAGCTTCACTATGACAGTCCTGATCCTCTGCTGGATCTTCGCCAATGGCGCCTAAATGATCGGCTGTTCGAGAGCCCACGGAGGATGCACGACGTCGACTTGTCACTCCATGAGGATCGACGGCTCTGATAAATGAATTTGCATTAAATTCAAGTTGAGTATTATCGTCGGTATTACTTCAAAGATCTCATTATTTGGAATTAGAGAACCTTTGTATTATTAAAAGGTATTTCTGGTTTGAGATCTGAAATTTTCGATGCAGAAAATGCAAAGAAATGCATTTTGTACGACTTTTTATTACGTCCAATTTATTATATTAAAAATTTATTTCAACTCGTCGTATAAATTTTTGCATGTTAATAAATATGATGGAAATTCAATTATCACTGTTATGGTTATAGGAAGGCAATAAATAAAAAAATAAAAGAATATTAACAGATTTGCAGAGTCTTGTGTTGAAATAATTGACGAAGTCAATAAATATTTGAATTTATAAAGCGTAGAGTGAAAGATATTTTTAGAATAATACAATATTAAAGAACCTTTCGATAACTTCCAGGCGCTTGCTAACTTGCTCCAAAGATTCGGCAATAGCGACCAATTGCTGTTTCTCATTCGAGGTCTGTCCATGAGTGCAAAACATGCACTTGAACAATCCCGACAAAGAAATTTCTATCGATCCTTCTTCATCGTCGTTCGAGCCTACGCCACTTTGAAGAAACCCTAACAGTGATTTCTGTTTCGCTTTCCGTTTTGCTTCCTCGGCTTCCTTTTTCTCTTGTTCAAGTTCCTACCGATTCAGCGAGAAATATGTAACGTACTTAAATTGTGATCATATACATAAAACATGAGTACATAAACACTATTATAGTAAATACTGTTTCTAAAGAAATATAAGAGACAATAGCAAATATATAAAAAAATTATTAATTGCGTGTTATTAATTTATTAGTTGTGATTATCGTTATATCTACAAACTTTTAGTCAAATACCAGAAAGTATTGTATTACACCTTGAAACAAATTTTTCAGTTGAACCTTCATTGGAAATTCAAATACATTTCAGTTGTTTTTCACTCCTGAATTATTAATATATATATATATATATATATATATATATATATATGGAAAAATTATTGAGAGAGAGAGAGAGAGAGAGAGACCATGATATAAGGTCTAAAGAAGATAATGATTTATAAATATTATACGTTCGCTCAAATGAAAAAACATATGCTTCAAATAAATTTATTTTTAATTTAAAATTATTTTATTTTTCGAAGTAAAGGAAAGAAGCATCTATGTCGCCCATTTAAAAAGTCGAAACGATAAAATGTTTCGAACGTTATACAAATTAAATTGTCTCTTCGCTGTTTCTATATAACTCCTAAATAGTTTCGCGATAGAGACCGTTCTTGCAGAATCTAATTTTGTAATCCCACCTGAGCAATACTGAGCATCCACCCAATGTAGTGCATTTACATAGTTTAGTCGAATTAAGTGGATTTACTCGCGCAGTTTACTCTATTGACGTATCTATTTAATATAGATGTCTGTCATACTGGCATACTGCCGGATTTGAATTTAATAATTTAATTCTTGCGATAGGAATCACTATTATGAGCCAATAATATTCAAATGGATTTTGTTAAAACTTGATAACTTAGATAAGACTAACTTCTGTTTGTTTCAAGGTGCATAATTATTAATGTTACTTGATAGAATAACAGAAAAGAATAGCATGATTAATGTTAGAGACGATTATTTAATTAAGATTGAGCTGATAATTACCGCAGCAGTTTTCTTAGTCTTCACCTCTCTCGTACCCCATGTGATGTTGTTCAGATTACAGATTGAATAAAAAATAAGCAACACGTACATCGATGGGACGGTGATGAAGTATATGACACTGTATAGTAAGCAATACATTTCTTCGGGGTGCAATAGTGCGGTTATTATCATCTGAGATATTACTAAAAATAGGAACATCGCGGATGGCGACATAATCCCGTCCTGAACGATGTTAATCGCAGTCCCAACGATCACGGCGATCATCACCATGCCGTACAGAGTACTTATTATCGCCGCCACGAAAACCTGACACACCGTTGTTATTATTAGCAGTTATCAATGGTCACGCGTGTAAACCAACTTTTGTTTGGTCTTGTATAAAATAGTGGTAATACGTTGAGGATACTGGAGCAACGTTTCTGAATCTAATCCATACTAATCTTAGCCATACTAATTTTTTACGCTATACTTTTGTGCGTATACTATTTTTTTTTTTTTTTTTCGTTTATTATATATCGCTACTAATATTTGATAAACGAATCTTTTTCCAACTGGCCAAGAAACATTTCAGTTCTAAAAGTGTTAAATATTGAATTCTTGAATTAAAATTCTCATATCCTCAACATAATATCACTCTCAGTATCTGCTTCATTATGAACAAGTTAGAACGTACATGTGCAGACGAAAAAGCTCCCAGCTCGCGTGAAATTGTCTAAAAGCACTCGCCATCTTAATTCACCACCACCACATGTTTCCTACGATAGTTTTACAGAATAATGGTAAATTTACAATCCCTCAAAATTAACAATGTTAACGTTATCTAATGAAATACTCTCCAGTTAGTTAAACAAGGGGAAAAAAGAAAAAAGAAAGTGTCCGATAAAGCCAATACAAAGGAACGAACCTTTTTGGTTTTTTTCACTTGGACCTCACGAGTTCCCCACGAGACGACGTTCAAGTTTATAATCGAGTAAAGGATCAGAAGAAGGTACATCGAGGGGATTGAAAGGAGGTATATTATACCAGGAACAATACACCAAAACTCTTGAGGATGTAAACAGGCGGCTATGAAAAAGGAGCTGGATAATGATATTAAGAATATTGCGGAAGGTGAACCGATACCGTCCTCCCCAAGCTGGAGGGCCGTACCTACGATCACAGCCATCATTATCATCGCGTATCCTGTCGACAATATCTGCGCGCACAAAAGCTGAAAGACAACACGAAAAAAAAAAAGAATTGCAAGAACAGTCAAAGCGACAAATATTTGAAGAGCAGGTAGAAGGAACATGATCATTTTATCGCCGATGTCTTAATCTCCCTAAAATCTCGACAACTTCTCAAGTTATCTGAAAATACAGTGGCAATAAAAAATATTTACACACGTTCTCATTTTCCAATGAAGTATTTGTTTATCCGATTCTATATATATTCTTTTTTCTTTCTGTAGTCTCTATGTTTTGTTTGTCTCCATCGATCGTATGAAAGTATTACTAAATGATACGAAATTTGATATACTTGGATGTAATTAACTAGCATACAAATGCTATAATAAATACCAAGGTGTACAAATGAATTTTTTAGTCATTGTAAGTGATCTCATAACGAATTAAAGGGACAATTTTGGTAACGTAGAATTCGTTATTGAATTTTCAGATTGTTCATCATGTCCTTTTCCTGTGTTCTTCATGTACGATAAGCACGTATAAGAAGTATTAATTATAAGTAGATTTACCTGAATGTTCGCTTTACAAGTGAAACATACAAGCATGAAAAACAGAATAGGAATAATATTATAGTAGAAGCTGGTCCAATTATCGATCTTGAAGGCTGCGACGAAGGCACCGACCAACATGAGGAAAATCGTGCCTGGTCCTAAAATGGTTCCACCTGTAAGAAGGAGTTTGGACAACTTTTTAATTCATGATGCGATTCATTTAAGGATGTAAGGACTGATCTCGAATTTATATTAAGAAATAATTTTCCAAAGCACGAAGAATGAAATTAATATAATGAAATTGTAGAAATTACATGAAATTTTCAGTGCCGAGAGACGCAATTAATTAATAGAGAAATAAAAGTAGAACGAAAGTTTAACTGACCCATGAGTAAGATTTGATAAGAGATGTAAGGAAGAGAAATGTTATCGTTGATTTTAATTGTTCGTTTTGCGTCCATCAGAAGATCCATGATATTGGCAATGGTAGATGGTACCCATCGACGCCGCTGATTGTAAAACTCGTTGAAACCTTCGGGTGCATGAGTGTAAGCATCGCTAGCTGCTGAATATTCTACCTGTAAGATTAAACGGCGAAGAATATGAATAAGTGACATCATAAAATACTTCGTCAAATTGAATTTGTCGTCCTATATAAATTTAAAATCTATATTAAATAATAATTTCGGAAACTTCTCTACTTACCCTGTAACCACGTTGCAAAAGGAGCGTACAAAGCCATCGATCCTCTCCTTGATCGTATTGGACATAATGTCTAGCCTCGTCGGATCTCGTTGTGTACTTTTTCATCACGTTATCGTCCATCAAAGCTTTTCCTCTGAACAACGAGAAGCAACCAGGGCTACAAAGTACACAACCGATCATATGCTCAGTTGCTTTTTGCAGCCAATGTCCGATAGCATACTCGAACATCTGATACCAAACCATAGGACCTAATACCATAAAAAAAATTGTAGACAAAACTTTATTACTAAAATCTGTTGTAGATTGAAAGTTGTTTCGCGAGGATTACCTGAACCGACTGGATGAATACGACCACAGGCTGCGCCAAGATTTTTGTTCTTCTTCATCAAATCCACGAGCAGTTTCACAGCGGCTGGTTGAAAATCGATATCACCGTCGAGAGTTAATAAGTAAGTGTTTTCTGCGATCACTTCCTTACGATCTACGCTAATTGGCAACTCCATTAATCGATGTCCCAATAAATAATACATGTACATAACCTGGAACGTAAATTTCGAAGTAAGATTATTCAATGACGTGAAAAATTTTTGAATATAAATTAATTTTGAATTACTACGAGTAATAGGTACGAACTACTATGGCTATGAATATTCTGAATTACTATCGAGTACTGTGTTTATTTTTAACCCTTTAAATTTGCAAATATTTTTTATTAAACATGTCAAAATGAAACTCCTTATGCATAGCAGACATCATTTGTGCCTAATGCTGAAAGAATACTGATTTTTTTACATCAATCCCAATACGTTAAATTGACTGCTTCCCAATGCTATACATTTCTAGAAATATTTACAATTTCCTAAAGATATTAACAGACTGTAAAATATCAGGCTCCGTTAGAATTACTGGAATTTCACCCATTTTAAAAGCTGTGCATCTTTAATATTATTAATGGATCCTCTGGTATAAGATTTTTTAGTCATGAATTCTTGAAAAATATTAAAGCTTCCAAGTAGCATGGGAATTTTCAAGCAGAGAATATTTCAAAAGCAAAGAGATTCGTTTAAAACTTCGCTCGATCTTTCATTTGTACCTGGCTCCAACGTTTTCGGTGACGAATCTTGCTCTTGTCCTTCAAATGTGCGATCATCTTCGTTTTTCCAGGAAGAGTCCAGACTAATCGGCCACCGTAAGGCGTCGGATACTTCTTCGGTGCTCTGACGTGCATCCGTGTTTGATGAACGTCCGACGCTGCCTCGTCTAGAGTGCCCACCAACAATTTTACAAACCTATTCACTTGCTGCTCGTTCTCATCGTGATCCGATAACTCGAACGCATCATCGAAAAAGATGTGAGCTGAAAGAATAAACAACGTCTCTCAACGTGCTCGAACGATCGAAATCTTGCAGACTACAACGCTAAAACGCACGTGGATACCTACTTTCGAATTCATAGTAGTCCGGATCGACAACCTTCAAGTACTTTTGGGCTACACGTCTAGCACACTGATCCTCGTCCAAACGCAAGATACTTTTCAAAAATTCCATCATTTCCTCCTTGTTCTCATGCCACATAGTCGCGCAGGCATATATTCTTGTTACGTGATCGCTGCTCTTCACAGCCGACGGAGGTGTAGTCGTGCCATCCGTCTGTTCGTATATGGTTTCATAATCTCCGTCTCCCTTTTCTTTCTCTATCTCCGCCAAATCCTACCCGAAAAAACAATTCTTGTATTTTTGTATAAACGACCGTGCCTTCGCTAACAATCGAGCCTATAGAAAACTTTGTCTTGTTATGCGTAAAAAAAAATATATACATATATTCCTTTTAAATACAAGACTTGTATTAGAAACTTTTATTGAATTACTTTAATTCTATACGATCAATATGCGATGATAAAGGTCCTCATAATATTTCCGTGAACAAAACATTGTTAAAGGCAGCATTATGATTCAAAATAACGAATAAAGTGAAACTCAGTATGTTAAGAGCATCTGTGAAAATTTTCCTTTCTAAATAAAATCGTACCGTACAGTTTTGTGTCGTTTGTACATATAGCCCATCAGACAGAAAGTGAATTTCAAGACGGAACCTTGTTTTAGTACTTAATATATTTCCTTGTTCGAAGAAAGAGATTTGGTGAATATGGAACTACCATTATGACTAATACCGTTATTACGATTCATATTTTTATTATGTGTGAATTTATTTGAACTCTATCCTTTTTATGAATTTTATTTTTATTAGATAGATTTTTCCTATTAAATCTTTTTGTCAATGTATCTTTCTATTTTTTTTTTTTTTTTTTTTTTTTTTTTTTTTTTTTTTTTTTTTTTTTTTTTTTTTTTTTTTTTTTTTTTTTTTTTTTTTTTTTTTTTTTTTTTTTTTTTTTTTTTTTTTTTTTTTTTTTTTTTTTTTTTTTTTTTTTTTTTNTTACTATTATAAAATTTGTTAGATTGTATTTATACCAGGATGCTTTTACTCCGGTACTTTCATTCCTATTTTTAACAAGACTAAAAAGAAGTATACGGTTTTAATTTTAACAGGATTGAACATTCTTTTATACTAGTTACTTAGTGACTCTCTCTGTGAATAAAAAGACATTAAGCGTTGAGACAGGAGATTTCCCTTAAGAAGTTAAGAACCAATCAATTGTAGAATCTAATGGTGGTGAAGACCCGTAAAAAGAACTGGAGATACCGATACACAAGATTTTAATGGTTTCCTATATATTCATTGCAAATGCCAAAAAATCTTTTCATCCTTAACTATAGTCAAGGGTTCGTACAAGATTTAAAATTAATTTTTTCAAAGAAAAATGCAGCTTTATTGTTAGTATTAGCAGAAAAAAAATAATAGACAATGAAAGGGAAATAATTGCCGAGTTTTTCATAAAAACAGCGTATAAGATAGAATGGCGAGTTTTAATTATGGCCTTTTAATATTTTAAAGAACTTTGTTTTCTTAAATCTGCATAAAAATTTCATTAACTGGGAAATACATTTGGCATCTACTTAGGACATAATTTTGTAAAAAATTAATATAAAACTTTGCTTAAAGAAGACAAGTAAAAATTTTGCCACGCCACTAGGCTTGAATTTGTTTTATAATAAATTACCTCCACTTTCACTTCCGGTTGATCGTCTCTCTTTCTGTTTAGACCCATCGATTGATCGATCAGCAAAGAATTGTACATAGGAACGACGAACAGTTTCTCTGTGGCGGCGAGACGCTCGCATTTCGGTGTCCAAACGTGCAAAGTAATCCAAGTTTGCGACAGCAACCACAACAACCATACCCAAGCGTATTGTTTCGACACGAAATCATTGATGAAATGAGATGGTGGCGACTCGTAGAACAAATAATCCGGAATCGTTCCTTGAAATATGCAAGGATCGGTGTTCCTCAAGCCACAAGCAGCAATTAATAAAGAGATCGACACTGGAATTGTTAGATTTACCGGGAAAGCATAACTGAATCCTTGTATCAGAATTTTGCACGCGAATTTACCTGGAACAAGCGAAATACCATTCATTTTCTGTTCTCGTCTTCTACTTTTTTTGCCAACATGTGAATAGGGAAAAACGTAATAAATTGTATTTTTCGTTTTTCTTCTTTTCCGGCGTTTCAATGTTTAAAAATCCGATAAGTGGATGTGTCAATCAAATCAGATTGGTAAAATTTATATCGGACTCTTTGTCTGATTCGCGAATTAAATATGTATTTTAACCACACAATGTCGACGAACGTTTCGAAAATATTCATAACGTTATGTTCCTGATTTTGTTAAAAAATGTTGTGGATTTATCTCCTAATTTAAACAGCTTGTCTTTGATAATAATTTCTTTTAACAACGTGATGTTAAAGAATTCTCTTTTAGTCACCAAGTGACACGTATTTTCTATGAGATTTCCGTTTTTACAAAGCTGTTTCATCCTTTGATTCGAAGCGACTAGATATGATTTATTGAAATATTTCATTAGAATAACAAAATCATAGGAGATAGATATTGGAAATAAAAATGTCTTACACGCGCGCATTGTTATCTTTACATCCTAATGTTGATGAAACAGTTACTCTTTTTACAAGTAACAAGATTAATAATTTTTGAATGATGGATCCTAAGATTATTCATTCACGGCTGTAAATTTCGAATTTTACCGACAATTCATATTTTATAAATTTAAAACACTATGGTATAAATATCAAATATTTATACGCGATACAGCGTAAATTTTCTTACTACATATATCTATAGTATTATACTAAATCTAATCATTTATTATGTAATAATCATCAGCTTCATAAATCGAGCGTAAATCTTCAATCTAGCAATCGCAGGGAAACAGAAATATGTCACTCGACGCGTAAGCTGCATCTATCTTAAATCCTACACGAATGGTCTCGTGAATAAATAATGGTACACGGCGAACATATTGCTATTCATTTCACTTGCGCGCTCAATATTATGTCGGCGTACTATAAAAAAAAAACGTATTTCCAATATGAGGCGAACACAATCACCTTTTCCCTTGTACGGCGAAGATTGCAATCGACTGTGAACGTAATAAGATTTTCCAATTCTCACCAATATGTATATATCAAATATACAAATTTTTATTCGTCCACTCTAAAAATTCTTCGATCTTTAATCTCGATTTTATTTTGCGTTATCAATTTTGTTCAATGTTCGGACAAAAATCTTTATGCATATAAATAATATGCATAGAATGCATACGACACGCAAAAATATGCAAAATATCTAAAGTAAATTGATCATTATAATATTTATAAGATGAGACAAATTTCCATTTGGGTTTTATCTCATCAGTTGCCTTTGCAAAACTCTAAGTTTTTATAAATATCCATAATCTAGATACATAGCCTAATTTGGCATTAAAAAAATTATTTAATCTAGTTCGAGGTACAAATTTAATAAAGGAGATGCAAATACTTACCAAATATGTATGTGAAGTAAGCACCAAATATTTGCAGCAGTAGAACGTATATAGGGGTATCTACGCTTCCTGGTACAGGTACTGTATCGCCGATTTCCAAGATATCAGCGACATCAGTGATTCTATCAGCGGCTTCAGCCCGTAGTGTCCATGCCATAATGTCATGGCTTCCGAAAGCGTCACTCAGCATCGTGAACAAGTGGCCAACTGTTTCGCCTTTGACGTGGAGTATCAGCAAGGTGCTAATAAAAAATGCCAGGATCTTCCAAACCGAGATGAACATATAAGTGAAGTATCTCGTCAACCGCATTTCTTTCTTCACCCTTCCCAGCGATCGAACAAATCCTAACGAGGAAGATTATAATTATCCTGAATATTGGAATATTTTTTTTGTCCGTGTGAAATATGTGTGAAAATATTATTTGTAATAATATTTGAATAAAATTAAGCAGGAAGGGTTGATTCGGATCAATGACTTTATATCGTCTATAACAATAAAAAAAAGCTTCTTCCGAAAATTTCAATTTCGTATTGAATGCCTTGATCTCTACAAAATTCTGTTTTTTTTTTTTACACTCGATAACAGCTTCTTCTTAATGGTCTCTCATCGATATCGTAATACTTACCGACCGGACTCTGTATCGAAACATAATTTTCCCACCAGCCGCACGAAACCAGGAATAAAGATGGTGGTATGAGCCATAACGAGGGTCGAGAACTATCCAGCAAAGGCCAAAGGAAGAAACTTGTTCCTTGAGCAGCGAGCGCGGCAATATCTATCAGCACCAAAACAAATCTCTTCGACTCGTCTTTGTTCTTATTGCGAGAGAGCAACCCTTGAACAAACGAAAGAAATCTTCGTCTTAATCCAGTACAAGTTCCTTTGGTATCGATAAATTCGTGATGTCTTCTTTTAACGAAAAACTCTCGAAACTCTAACACGTTAGCTTCTTAAAATCCCAAGGATTCATACGTGATTCTTCAAGCTCCGTGAAACTATCAAGTTGTCCAAAATGTTATAAAATAAAATTTCCATGTAAAATCACGATTGAGTACGTGTTAGATTTCTATGAGTCTGGTATTTCAACTATTGATCCAAATATATAATTCGCCTTTCTCTTGCATCTTTCAGTCAAATCGACCTCGTTCCGCTAATTACGTAACAAACATGCTGTTCTACCAGTTCCGACGTAAATGAGAGAAACGCGTTAAAAATTGAAGTTCAAAACATGTTGTGAAACATGGCGTATCTTACCTAGTAAACCAGGTACGAAGCACACGCAGTTCGTCAGCATCGCACCTTGAACCACGTCCAATTCAGGAAGTACTGCCATAAACATCAGAGCCAGACCGGTCACGTGGAATGTCTCCATGAGAAAGACGAGAAGGAAGTGAGAAGCCGGTGGTTTCTTCCATGATTTGAAAATACATATCCTAGTACTGCGGATTAACGTGCCGAATTCTGGCACCGCGAACGCGATTATGATGCACCAGATCCACGCTATCCTCTCCTCTTCTGGTAACGTTACTTTCCATTGCCTGTCCCGGCCTGTAACAAAGAGGAAGAGATATGTCTACCGAAATTGGATTCACCAAACAACATGTACGTTTTTAAAATTTATCTCAAAGCAGAACAGAAAGAAGAGAGTCCACTTTTTACTATGTAAATTATCAGTGTAACTGTTATCAGCATGCCTACGATTAGTTTTCTATCTAACAATATTTAAAATAACATGAAAATCGTATTCCCTTTAGGTATTTTTTAATACAAACGACATATTTTGACAGATATGGTTTGAAAATTAGATACTGATCATGCACTCGTTTCAATTCAAACGAAAAATCAATCCCTATATTCAATTTGTAGAGCAGGCTTACGCCGACGGGATACTAGTAAGAAGTGCAAAGTGTCACAACATAAGGAAGTACTTGTTATCGATGAATCCAAATTATCTTCTGTACTTTAAAGATTTAATGTAAAAATATATTGAACGCCTAGAAAAATCTGCACGTAATAATTGGGAAAGCGACAAATAACGACAAATAATGAAAATTGGGACGGTGATTGAGATTAATAAAGCTCTCCTTTCTTTTTTTTTTTGTTAAATATAATTTTATAATACCGACTAAAAATCCTTATTTGGAAAAGCAAGTTTAAAGCAAAGAGCCATTCTTTGTCACCGAATGGCACAGAAAACGCGTTTGATCGGGAACCAGCCAGAAAAGTGCACCTGCATTCGACGAATTTTCAAACTTGATTCTCTCCAAAATAATTGCTTCGAAAGAAATTATTCTATCCTTTCTTTAATGACTTATTTTTGTTTATAAATTTAATCTCAGTCCTGTCGTATCGTTCGTTCCAAAATAATTCCTCGAATACCATACTACGAAAGCGAATTTTGCGTCAAACGAAGCCATCGATATATAAAGTGCAAGTATAGAAAAGCAACCAGGGCACTAGATTCACAAGACTTTTTTTAGTTAACTTTTATTATATAGAATCGAACGATTTTGTAGAAGGCAGTCTCGCGTATGTAATGCTTCAACCTGGTTTCACGTACTTTCTCTCCTTTGCTCGCACCGCGGTTATACATAGCGAAAAAATTCCGTTGTAACTATGTTGCGAGCACGATCCACTTTTTACCTTACTCCGCGACGGTTTCCATGAATGTTTTGCCGCTCTGAAACTCAAAAGATGCGATTTGAATTTTGCATCAGTGACTCGTTTGATATATCTTTTCATATCATATACATCTTGTGTATTTTCTTGTCTTCAAATTTTGCCATAAATGTATAAAAGTCTGATTATCAATTGAAACGTTGCTAATATTGACAAATTATAAATGGAACTTGTAACGAGATTTAATCGAATCGTCGTTTTATCTTACGAACTTTTATTCCAGCGAGCTTCTCGATTATCTTCTAAGTCGTTCGTTTTATATTGTTCGCCGTTTTATTACACTGTCAAACGGTTAAAATTAACGTGTTATATTTTACATAAAAAGAACAAATAAGAGTTAAGCTCATAAACGTCTCCAAGGTATATCCTGCAGGCACTTAATTTCACGTTGTATCCCACTATAGTATCCTTACAGACGCACAAAGTGGATTAGCGTATAATCCTATAAAGCGGTCATTTTGCAAACGTTAATTGGCTTATCAAATATAAGAAAGGAAAATCGCGTAATAATAAACCGGGAATAACGTATTGGTAGGAATCTGGATTACATCCATCGAACGGATTACGTGTTGCATGAAACACTGAATTTAACACAGACGCAATTTGCAGAAAATTCACTACACAAACGCAATATAGTTTACAAAGCAGTCATCGAGCGTTCGATTCAGATGGGAATACGAATGAGAATTTGAACGCATGAACGGTAAATTTTATAATACTATTATTTTAATTCCATTTATTGCATGAATAAATATATTGAAATACGAGAAAAACAGCTTCGATGCTTACTTTGGTTTTTAAACTTTAAAATCTGTACCATTCGTAGTGTAGATTTTAGTTTTATTAGTTTTACGTTAGATTAATAGCTTTATATATTAAATCACTTTATTGCGTTATTTTTATTGGATCAATATGATTGGACAGAGAATATGCTGGATAATATCTGCGACCAAAGTAAAAATTAAAACAATGAAGATCGATTTTACTGCAATATTTGAAAATATTTATACTGTGAGAAAGAATATTTAAATAAAGAATATTTAAGCGATAAGTTATGTCACTAATCTAATGTAACAACGTAAAAGTTCTAAGAATAGAATAAAGAGGCGTCAAAAGTTCTAGGATTAATTAAGAATGTGTGATGATAGCGATGATATTTACGGAAATTTGACGATCACTCACCTAATTTCTTGTTGCAGTAATCGATCGTTCGATTAGCTCTTAACTGTGACGTCATAAATAAAATTGTTCCTTTGGCTACTACGCCGCTTCCTAATACTATTACAAATACTAGTAGGTACACGATCACTTTCGTGATCTGTACCGTCATCTCGAGGCATCTTTGATTCGCCATCGAACCGGAATCGATCTTCGGCGGTGGATTCCGGAACACGTCCCATCCTTTCGTTTCCACGACAGTTCTTTGACTAAAAGACGAAAGAAACAGACGTAATTAAATTAAACAGCTGCACTCGAGCTCTTAATTAAGACAAATGGAGCCGATATTTTAATTCTGATTGTCTTTTCAGTGAATCTTTTACACAGTTTCGTATTTTTATTAACATAACTAAAGAAACGAAAGCTACATAAAGATTTAAAGAAATATTTTTTATATTTTTGCATATTACAGGCATTTTATTCATTTTTTTATCTTTAAATTTCTCATAAACGCATAAAAATTCACGATCTAGTTATTAGTTTCAAATCCAATTATACATGACAGTTTTAAACTCTAATTAAAAAGGTCGCCTGGATTAACTCCTGATTTTCATTCAAATATCCATTACACGAGAATTAAATCGGAGCAATAACTGCGATTTTTCTCGAAAAACGAAACGGTTCGATTCGCGCAAAGAACAAAAGCAAATCTCGTTTGCCTTTTTCCCTTTCTGTTAAAAATAAAACCAGCGACGTTTGCGAATACCATAAGTGCTTGGTTAAGGACACATTTGCCATATACCTGTCGCCATAGTCCTGAGTCAATGGAGTACTCTCACCATCCGAAAAATCGTCAGTGTCAGTCACCGGTCCGCCGCCTCCTATCATTCCATTCTGTTGCTGATTTTTTGACATTCTGTAAAAAAATATTTCTTTTACCAAAATATCTTTTAAAAGGAATGAAGAACGGCGATATAACTTTGCTTAAATAGCAACTGTAACTTTGCAAGTTAATTAATTGCGATTAACGAATCTGAAGTTTCGCAATGTAGACATCTTATAAATAGATTCTCAACCATTTCGTAAATGCCAAACCACTGAAATTATAATTCAAAAATTTCAATACCACCGATTAAAAATAAATTTTACTTTTTTATGCAAATAAAAATTCAGGATCGAAGTTTAGCGAAAGGTAATACAAAAATTATCCATTTTTGTAGAGCAACACCGTAAAAATAAAAATATACGATTTAAGGTATACGTAATTGGAAGCTATTGATTTTAATTGTCGCGTTACAAGACGTTATGAAGCGAAAACTTTGTTCTAATGAAAATATTAAATATATGATTTCATAACATGCTTTCATTTTAAAAGGACAAGATAGATTTGAAGCATTATTTAAACTGTCATCCAGCGTTATTTATCATTTAGAGAAAGTAGAGATATAATTTATGATTATTCGTCTAGTCAGTTGAAGTTCTAAGCTAACGTAACTTTGGTATCTTGAACGTCTTCGCCTCTATGAATAATTTCACATGAAGTGTGAACGCTGAATTGTTTCGAATAATAACAAGTGAACCAGGAAGAGCGAACTGTGCACCAAAAATTGCTTTCTGCGTGTTAGAGAGCTTAACTCAGCTTAAAACAAATGTTTACCGATTATATCGAACAGCTGCACGAACTTTTACATCCTACTTTTTGAACCGTGTGACTCAATATTTTGACCGTAAGAAAGTATTCGGAATATTATTCGCCGCACGATATTACTACTAATTAAAAAACAAGCGAATACATTGACGGCTCTATTTCCTAGATTTCACAACGATCGTCACGCTTCATTCTTTAGACTGTAGAAGAAACTCGATAAGATTATCGAAGACAAAATATAGCACTTGTAGACACCTTTTATAAATATATTATACGTGTTGTACGAAATTACATATTTGTAATGTTTGAAGCAAATCTGAAGATATATATCGAAAAAAAAAACTTATAGAAAAAAGGAAAGATAAAGAAAGCGAGCATGTAGACTACGCGTATTAAAGAAGAAAGTTGGTCGATGAAAAGAAACCTCGCCGCTGTAAGCACCACATAACGATTGAAAAATGAACAAAGTAGGAAGACGAATTGTCGCAGTATTCTGTAATTTATCGACGTTTAAAATTCTCCGATCAAATATCAAATATTATTGAAATAAACATGGACGATAAAATAAACGGTATGTAACGGATCAGTAGGTAACCGACTTTCTTTACTTCCCGCCATGTTTTATGAGTTTTATTCTACATACTGATTCTACTATAACTGCATTTTTCGCGAGAAAAATCGCTCTGTATGAACTGTATGCACGAGCACGCTCGCGAAAGGGTCTCTTCGTTAAACTAATTAGTGATTCATCGAAACCGGAATAAGAAGTTGCTGGTTTCTGCAACTATCCGCTTTATTACTTCGATGGAATGTGTATCACTCACTCGTTGTCTGTTGGTTATTAAGTAGTTACGCATACCGTAAAAAGACAGGCGATTGAACTCTTGTAAAAATGTAATAATTTCTATCTTTGTGATTTTGTGACATATATTTCTATCGAAACGATCAATTTCCAATTTTTTATCGAGTCTTAAGAACTTAAAACGATGAATTTTTGGATTAAGTATATGGGTCAAGGTTGGCTTACCTCCTCGCGTTTTCTTCCATACGAGCATTATTGGTCGCTATTTCTAGCGTTCAATGAACGAATAAAAAGACTTTTAACGGAAACGAAAGTATTTTCTACGGGATTCCTAGAGATTCAGATTGGCCTAAAGAAAGTCTAATACGGTACAGTAATAGTTAAGAGTCAACATAATATTTTTTATAACATCCTTTCTGCTCGTTAATGACAATCTACCCATATCTTCTTCAAAGTTGAAGTGAAATCTCCCAACGAACGACAAAATACAATTTTATCGAACACGACCCAAGTGGAAACGACCGTCGCAGAATTATAAATGTTGGCCGATCAACAAAAATAATGTTCACACTCGATTCATTGCACCAAACAGAAACACTAGTCTTTCTACATTCTGAGTTCCGTCGTCATCGAGATATCGCCTGACATATGTTACGAAACTCTCGAAGAATCACGGAAAATCGGTTGTCGTGTCACACGTCGTTTGCCAAGTGTACCTTACCTGGTACCGTTTCCTCGAGATCTAATTATCGGTTTTGCCAAAAGAGGCGACTGCTATTAAGTGGCGAAATAGGGCAGAATAAAGAAAAGAAGGTAGGTGGAACGTCGGAGGCGGAGTAGAACGAGATCTGGCTCGTGCTCCTCGCGATCGTTCGTGGCGCGTTTCAATCTCACACGGACAACGCGAAGGCGGAGGTGTATCTTTGTTCGTGGAGGTCTGGGCTTTCTGGTTCCTGGACACTGAAAGTGAAAGGGAACGAACCGTGAAAGATAACATAGCAAGGACGTCCACTGCAACTCGCCGTGTCGGTTGCTGCCCTCGAGGCACGTCACGGATTCGTTCGTTCCTCGGTCTCACCCCCTCGACGTCGCTCACCAGGCTCCACGTATCTCCTGTTCGCCGACTCGACGTTCTTTTCTACCTCACCCTCCTTTGTTCTCCGGCTTGTTTCCCGCGGCCCTTGATTCAGGGATGTCGATCGACGTTCGATCAACAACTCGATCGGTTGTTATTTAAGTTCGAAGGAAAGTTACACGCGTTAAAGGAGATTCGTTTCGTTCTGATCAGACAAGCATTTGAAATTATAATGGCGATACGATGATCGATAATTGTACGATCGGGTTTTCGAAGTTTTTCGTAAGTTGCTACGGTGCTCTCCTCGGTCTTCGACATTACCTGAGCTCCTTTTTATGCTGGTTTTATTCTATTCTGGCTCTCGTGGAAGGTCATTTTTGTGGCTTCGACGAGGCCTCTACTCGCTATGGAATTTTGAATATTTCGTGCTCTATTCAGAATAATTAAACGATTCAGGTTTTATAATATTTACGATAGAGAATGAAATGTTAAAGTTCAAAAAGTGTCGTTAAAAATGTGATTTTTTTTTTTTTTTTTTGTTAATGCTATTATATTAGTACTCTAGGATTCTACAGTGGTGAGAACAAAGTAGTCACTAACAAAGTATCGAAGAAGAAAATAGTACTAAATAATACGAAATTTAATATGCTTGAATCTAATTAATTAATATTTAACTATCATAAATACAACGGTGTGCTAGATCTTTTTGTAGTCACTAAATTGCAATAGAATCGATGCAATCTTAGAAACATTTATCAAACATGGAAACAATAAATAATTAGTCACGCAAATTCCCTTTTGCTACTAGAAATCTCGAATTTCCTAGTTAGCTAACACCGATGATCAATCATGCTTATTACTAACAACGTAATCATGTAATATATAAATAATAGGGACTCGTTGCGTCCAATCTCGAAGAATCGTTTCTAATTTATCATTTGGCTAACAATCCACCGTTTAACCGATGGTCGTCTTTCTAACCGTCTTCTTCTACTTTCTTGCCTAAGTAATCTCAGCAGTAACCGCTGATCGTTGATTAATCTTCATCGCGAATGAAACAATTACGCCTCGGTTAATACTGAATTCGCGTGCTTGAATAACCGAATCGTTACACAACGAATAAAATGGAACGATTCTACGTGCTCTATAGAAAATGGAAATTACTCTATAGAAAATAGAGTTTCTGTCCGAAGATATCCATTGAAGTTTCATACACGATGAGTTCAATATCGAAAACAAGAATTCCTCGAGAATATCAGATATTTTTCTATCAATATATTGTATGCTAAAATTACATCTTTCAATAATTCGACATTCTCAAACATCTTCAATGAAAATTCTATTTCGTAGGTATATTTATTTTTAAAAATTATATAGAGTTTTTAAATACAAACGATTCTCTTACAGGATCTTTGTTGGGCAATAAACCAAGACATAGGAGATTTTGCATAACATTGATATCACGTTGTCGGTCTAACTTCTGACTCCTATAATACTTTCGAGAAATCTAAAAATTTGACACGGATCGTCTTTATTACTACTCAGGACCGCTCAATTTTGAACGCAACAATTTTACGAGACAACGAATCTGTCAAAAATACGAAGCAAGTCGGGCGTTAAAAATAAAAGCTTCAAAGTACCCAATCGAAGTTAACAGCTTCCTTATGTTCGCAAAATGTCCCTTCGATTCGATATCGAAGGAAGTATCGTGAAATCGTGATTGAACCAGCGCGATGTAGGTACCATTAAGAGTCTCGCGGGAAACATGAAAAAATACGATGGAATGTCTGGAGCTTATCAGGCTTCGTATATAGTCTATTCTTCTTGTATTTTATTCCGATCATAAGTTATGCTCGCATGCATAAACGTCAAGCGAGCACGACCATAGAAACATCGTGAGGTTATGCACGGTTATAACGCGTGTCTCTACTCCCTAGGCTACCACTTTTCGTCGTCTTAAGGCCGTTGTCCTATGAGTCATTGTCCACTATGGAATTGTTCACCTTCCCCTCGATGCTTTAACCCCTGTCGCGGTCCAGCCAACCTGGCTTGGCTCTCGCGACCACTTGTCCCTGCATTTAACGAGGAATTCAACAAACGTGTATACCGTATACCTACGATTACTTTTAGATGCACAAACTTTCCGTTTTCTTGGCTGTTTACTTCGAATGCTATCCGGTCACGATGTTTCCTTTTTTGGATCGTACATGTGTGCGTTGCGTAGAAGGGAACGTTATGGAAGCGTACGAGTTGTACGGATATGATTGCGATAGTAGTAATAAATGGAAGTTGAGTTAATATCGTCTTTAACAGGTAGTAGAATTACGATCAAAATTAGCAATTTGTGATTTTTGTTTCATTTATTTGATCATTTGCTTCGTCTATTTTTTAATTTTAAGTTATATTTAGATTTATTTCGTAGAAGTTTCACAGTTTTTTGAGACTGTATTGTTAGAGATTTAAATATTTCGGTACAAAATGTCTGATCAAAAGCTCGTTCGTCTCCTTGTAGAGGATTAAGAATCAATAAGCGTTTTCGAAGTTGAAATTTCCAATGAACACAGCGAAACTTTGTGAAAATATGCAATTTGCGATCTCCCTTGGAAAAGAAAGAAGTACAAAGTCAAATGTGCCACTTTCTACCGATCGCAAACAGCGTCGATGAAAAATCTAAATGTCGGACGCTACGATTTTTAGCGATTTCTCCAAAAACGTTCACTTAACTGTTTCGTTTCGCTGTTAACACGAACGTCCTAGTTTCCATTCTTATCCCATATCAACGTCGATATAACAACTTAATATTATACATTTTACTTCTTCGCTCCAATTCTTCTTTTGCTAGAACATCTACTAGTTTCTCTAATAGTTTCTCTTTCATAATAGATTAGACGTGATCGTTTGTAGATTAAAGCTCGATTAAGTGGGAAACTTTCTTCACTGGACGTCGTACATTTTGAATCGATTGAATCGTGCATACTAACACGAGTCACTCAGTTATTCGACAGAAAGAGATAACGGTAACGCTTCCTTGTAGCCGTGACACCGATGACAGAGATTCAAATGTCGCGCTACATCTACCGATCGAATCGACTGCGTGGAACGTCGTTCCATACGCGTGACAGAATACAGGGTGTTTCATAAAATTGAACAAAGCCATTTGAGTTACTGTTATAAAAGATATAAAAATATACATAATATATTTTTATTATTACGTATTGAATACTTGAATAATTTAGGTTTAAATAATAGCATACAATAAAAGATCTATGAGTTAAATTCAGTGATCATGGTGGCTAAAATATCGATCCTCGCGTTGCAAACCGAATGACAAAAGTAAGCTTTAGCGGCTTATACCGAAGAAGTTATCGATTCAACAGAAATTTTATTACTATCATAAAACACATTTCGATCACCATTCTCATTCTCGCGACTAGACCCGATAACAATGATTCGACTATTCTTTTCATTTAATTAGTACCTGCAGAAGAAACACCTTTTCCCAAAGATGTTGATAATTTTGGGAAAGTTTGATAAAAGCTATCGCTATATTTTAAACTAATTTATAAAATAAATATACATGTTCATTTTTAATGACATACGTTACTCCATACTTTTTTACAACTTCCACGCTATAATCGCGCTTCATTTTCAACTACAACTCCTATCTTCTAGTTGCCAACATATGGTTCAAGGAAAGGAGCGTATCTTAAACAATAAACACTTAAAAACTGGTCTCTATGGATTACTTACGTATAACAACAATCACATTGAAAGCTTAGATTTCCTTAATAACCTGTCCCTTAACAACTATCTCTGAAACAGGCTAACCCTAAAACAAATCACTTTAAAATCCATTTTGCCTAAAGACAAGCCAAAAGAACTTACGCTCGGATTCGTTTTCCAGCAAACAAATGGATTCCGCGACTCTTATCCCTCTCGTTTAGCAGAATGACAAAAAGGAGACGAAGGAAAACGATCGATGGTTCGAATCGAGGAGGAATTTACGAAAGCGGTATTGCGCGCGAATGAATCACGGGATTAAGAAAAGGGAGACACTTTCGCAGAAGAACGCGAGCCTAGGGAGAAAGGAATGACCTTGCGACGGAGGATATTTCGAATCGATTACACGGATAGAACACGTACAGACACGAGCGACGATTAACCGGTTCCCCTCGCCGTGAATTCTTTGTGAATCAACAGTTTTCCCGCGTATCCGGTAACCCGCTTCCTCTTTTATATCCTAGCCTCGCCGATGGGTTACTGTGTCTCTAGGTGCAACGCGTGATTCCCACGCGACGCGTGTGATTCACTTGACTTTGTCATCTTCGATCGCTTTCTTAATGCCACACACGAGCTCTCCGAAAGTTTGCCGCAGGAAAAACTCAACGCCGGAGAAATATTACATCGTGTATGAGTGAAACCGCCGGGGTCGTGGCGTGTTCTTAATGGATGGTGCGGGATTTGGATGACTGGATTATAGAGAAACGTAGAAAGTGTAGGTATGTAGGCACATTACAACTTTTATAAAGATTGTTAAGGCAACAGAGCTTTAGCAAAGATCTGTTTCACTCAGTAAAGATCACAATGATTACTATGCTGTGGATATTGCACGTTTCTGATGAATGGTGGGACTTACAATCGCGGGGAAATGAAAAATAAGCCACTTAGTAGCCACATCGATGCCCGGGTAGTAGAGAGAAAAGTGATGATCAGACTGCGGATGTTTATGCTTGTGCGAATACAAATTTTTATCAACGTTAATAAGGAAATAGAGCTTGAGCAAGAATTTGTTTCGTTCGCTAAACGTTATAACGATTATTTTAACGACTGTATGTATAAATTCCATGAGCACGACTAGAGAAACGAATCCTAAATAGGAACTTGTTTCACTAAATATTGTAACAGTAATCGTATACCTCTTGTACCGCTAAATTCTTTCATACGTTAGGCTGGACGTAAATGTCTCCATAAATGTATTTTGCCTCGTACTGCAAGTACATACATACTTCAGAATGAGAACGTTCTCAAAGTTGCACATTGTTGTAACTTTATTGTTCCTTTGCTTTTTAAGTACATATCGTTTCGTTTGTGCGTTCAC
Organism: Bombus superbus; assembly: GCA_014737385.1. NCBI lineage: Eukaryota > Metazoa > Arthropoda > Insecta > Hymenoptera > Apidae > Bombus > Bombus superbus. Next base: position 10,637,329 of record JACXIK010000019.1, on the reverse strand, counting down.
TTTTATGCCATTAAAAATAATGTTATCGACGCACGTAACATTAATTTCATACTAAGGTAATAAAAGGGATATACGTTTAAATATAAATATAATTGATTAATTAAATTAATATTTGAATATTGAATTTATGTCAGATTAATATATGTCGGGGGGAATTCCACTATAGTATTCATAATGTAATATGTTTTGGACGGACATCATTTTGTAACTTGTAAATCGTTATATAATTAGACAAAATTTTGAAAATAATAATTTACGCATCTTACGTTCGTCTATCTTTGACATTAACAACGTCGCAACAATTTCGAAACTCGTTATAAGAAAATAGTCAGATGCGTGAATACTAATTCGATGCAACACCAGTAATAGCGTAATCTATTATTGGATTGCACGTCAAATACTATGTATGTACTTAGTTGTTTAATCGTGAGAAAGGATTTTCTCTTCGCCTATATGTATCGTATCTATATAAATGCATTTCTTTATATGTATTATTAAAATATAGTTTAAAGAAAAATCGTAGATTAATGTAATGTCAAGTAAATAAAAGTTTAAGATTTGGAATTGCTTTCTTATGACCGGATAACGTGTAAAATTGAGTTATAAATCATTGTAAAATAGCGGAATAGATATATTTTATCAATGCACTTCTGTACCGATACACTTGTGAATGTATATTACGATCAAATATTTGATATTTATCTAAATTAGATTTCTCTGTTCAATTACTACGGATTATTTCTACTTATTCGAACTATTTTATTTTCTTGGAATAACGGGGGGAAAAAATAAGATTCTTGAACCAGTGACAGAAAGATAATAATGTTCCCTGATGTATGATATTGCGGTGAACGTTTCATCGGAGCAACTTTAGGAGTTGCATCGCGTCGATCCATATGGCGTGAATATTGTAATCTTTCGAAAATATTATCGATACGCACGTGTAAAAGAATCGTATTTCGTTCGAATGATTCGATGTAATTAGACATAATTTCTAGAAAATAGTTACCTGATGAGCCTCAAGGACGAGAGGCAATACGATTCTAAGATATAAGTCACACTGAAATCTATTATGTATGAGTTTAACAATAATTTATTAATCTCGATAAGGTTGCATTATTATCATTTTCTTTGCATTATTTTATCTTCGGTTACTACGACATTCAAGGAATTATAACATAAACTTTGTGATAAGGATTAAAAGTTAAAATATGCTGGTCTATCGATAACATTAACTAGCATTTATACATGTATTTATCACATTACTTCCTCTCTCTTATTTATTTCTATCATACCTGTAGTATCATATCTTTTCGATCTATTAATTGCAACAGATTCTAATTAGAACAATGAAAATTGCAATAGATTCTACAATTGCACTTAATCGCAAAGTGCACTATCTTTATCGATTACCGTTCTTTCAATGACAGATAATCTTTAATCCGGTCTGTTTGCGCAATTTCATTTGCCACATCTAGTGGACATGTAAGAGATAATAAAATCGATAACGATCATCTTAATGCTATTTACACATATATGGGTCAATGTCTGTATTGATCGAACTTGTAAGAGTATTAAAAGGAAAATCATTTTTATTATAAGCAAAAATTAAACCCGTTTATCGCGAACATATCGATAACAACCGCACGATTATCTTCCCTTTGACGGATCCCATTTCTAATCCATGATTATAGTAGAAAACAGTTGTGTGCCGATTTACGATTTAGAAGCTTAAAAGTTCAAAACATCGTGGCTTATTGTTCCTCGATGATTCAAGAGAGATAATAGCGAATTTTGTTACAAAGAAAAACTTTTTCATCGGAAGATAAGTAATTTTTCTAGAATCGAGGAACTGTACCGTGAATCATTTTTCATCACACGGTTTGCAAACGTTATTACTTGGAATGTTTGGACAGTCTACAGATTCTAGAATAATTTTTGTTTAACTTCTTAAACATACGTAATGGATGAAAATTTTACAAGGATGATATTAAAACGCTATAATCGAGATAGTAAGGATTCAGTTCATTAAACAGATTCATTAAACGGTATTAGTTTCTGTTTAGGTATTATTTGACTATGAGAGGAAGAGATCATAATTGACCGTAGTTTTTCGCTTCAGTCTGAAATCTACGGATCGACAGACCTTACAAATGAATCGTTTAGTAGCAGTACAATGGTATATTGATAAAATACAACCATGGAGTGATAAACAAAGAAAATAAAACTTACATGATATGGATATAGAAATATGTAATTTCTAAATTGTACAGCGTTGTAGAAAACAAATACGATTCTTTGTAACTAAAAAATATCTTATGGACGGATTAAAATTAAAAATTAAATGCTTGTGGCACGAATTTATGGATCAATTCGATGCTTTTGTTGATTTACTTCTCATATCGTTTTTTACTGTTTCGATCTATTTTTAAAGTACGTATCTACAATCAAAGATTCACCTGTTCAAACGACACATTACAACTCGTTAATTGAACACTGTACAAGCGTGTAGACAGTACTCTCAGGTTCTCGATGTAAAAATTTAGATACTACATAGATATTAGATTGACAAAGACACTTATGAAAACGATGTATCATTACAGGGTATGTCATCCATTATTTGATCGACCATTTTATAGAACATCCTAAGATACAAAGAGGCACATCAAGATAAAGTAACCTCTCAAATTATTTAATAATTACTCGAATCTTGATTAATATCTATTATAACAGCGTATTGCTCCAATAACATCGTATTATGAAATCATCGTATTATCAAACTTTGTTGATATTCATCTTGTAAATTTGACATTTAATCGATATTCCAGTTTAGTACAGAAAATCCTACGTAACGAAACCTCGAAAACACGTAAATAAATTAAAACTAAGTTGAAGCGAATTGGAAACAAGAAAAAAAAGATTGGGAAGAAATTAGTGAATTAGAAACCGTTGTTTGATACATATAATTTGCATAGAAGTATGTATTTCTATTTAACCCATTCTATCGACGGAAACTCGAAGGGGACCACTTTCTTGCCAATTATGCAACATGCAATCGAAAACACATAACATCTATCACGCAACGCACCGCGATTAAAGAGTCGAAGAAGAAGCGCACCATACTTTCTAGACGATCTCTTCGATCCTTGGCAAATTAGTATCTCGAAACGAGGAAAAAAAGGAGAATAATCAACGAAAGTGAGAACAGTAGGAGAGAGAAAGAGATAGAAACGGCATGGGCAATGCGTCAGACCGTCCTATAAATATCTAATTTCCACCCCACGCCCTCGTCTCTCTTTTGCAATACCGTTATACGTTAGCGTGTTGTCTTGCAAAATGATCAATAACATCTCAATCGCTAGTACTGGTATGGAAATCACGCATTCTCATAATTAGGCAGCAGAACCGTACGCGACGACCGACACTTGTTCCTTTATTCTCCTAAATTCGTAAATTTAACAATTTTTGAAATTACTATTAAATTATACTTGTAAATTTAGGAACTATTCTTTATTATATATTATATATTTATTCTAAACTTTAGAAACTAAATTCTACCATTTATAGAAATAGTATAATTATAAATCGCAGTTTAGTTATAAATAGATTACGAGCATTTATACAAATTAATATCTTGCCAAGCACAATCGAAAAAAATGGAATTTAAACGAAGATTTTTCCCAATTACCGAATACCGTACATATAACATTCTACGTTATGTATATTTGCGTATTCTACGCGTTCAAGTGTACTATTACACTTTCAAATTTTCCATAAGAGGCGCAAGAATTCGCCTACTTAATAAAATTATGATATTCCGCAGTATATTTTTCGTTCTGTGCGATCATTCTCGGTAATCAGAGACTTTGCCGTGTTTTCCAATACGATGACAAACGAGACGCGCGACACTCGTCATACTTGTCACAATTTCGTGACAAGGGACTAGGAACTGCTATCAGTTCCCTAATTACAATGAAAAGATCGATTGTCCGCTAAAATTGAAGTCTCATTTCTCCGTTGAAATTGAAATTCGATTCGATTCGATTGAAATTCGAACTTTCGACAAGCCGCAAACTTACAAATCAGGTGTTACACACTGTATAAATGAATAGCGGAGAAATCACATATTTCTTAAGAAGGAATTTTTGTTATCCAGAAATAAACTCTTCTATCATTCTTCTATGAAGTTCTACGCTACTAGAGTTTGAAAATTCTAAAATGACAAATTAAACTCATACGGAATAAAAAATGGAATTTAATCTGCTAAAATTCAACGTCAGGGATAAAGAGTAGAGGTTCTACGAATAATTGCAACAGAATAATTAACAACCAAACAGAATTACAAATCCGTTACCACAAATCAAACGCTAAACGTTAAATGCAGCTGACATAATAATAAATAAATCCATAATTCATATTATGACAATTGTTATACAGTATCGTAAAATTTGCCATATTTTATAAGAAATCATCGTGATGCGTCTCTTTAATAAAGACAACGATCAATTAATGTCATCAAAACAATGGATTTACGGAAGAAGCAAAAGAGTTATAAAACTATATAGAACTATAAATAGGTAATATTACGAAAATAGAAGAAAAGATGAAAGAGAATTTAGATATATATTCATAGATGAACCATACATCTTCCGCAAAGAGGCTTTAAACAAACCAAACGTAACTCGACGTAACTCGACGAAATCGATATAAGTGGACACTGCAGATAACAAGCATTTCCATAATTCATCCAGTTCGTCAGGGTTCATCGCCTTCTTACCGACGACCATAAAGCGTCAGACGCATTGGCAAACGGTTCGGTAATCCCATGATTCCAAGTAAAACAGCTGTCATCGGTTGGCAAGATGGTCGGAAGCGATCGGATCATTCACGAAATTACGAAACCTCGTGGCTTCGATGTACAATAGAAAGTCAACAGTCGCGCCAGAGAAACGTTCCCTCGAAAGAAAGAAACGGGTCACGTACTCTGGCCGCGGGACCACGATTTCCAACCGATTGGAATTCGCGTGGTCCCGCGCGTCCAATGAAACCAAGAACCACGCAACCACAGGCGCGATGCAACAAAACTAAATACGACGATGAAAATAAAAATAATAATATTCTCGTATCGAGGATCGCGTTGTACCGCGCGGTTCGTCTCGAGAACACGGCTGTATCGCACTTTCTCCGCGTCGATGAAAACGCAAGCACAGAAAACCACGTACCTGCTAGACGAAAGTGAAACCTCCTCTTCCAGTGGAAACAGAAACCAATCAGACCGATTCGTCCAACAGGATCAGCGGAGCAAAGCCGTCACCCGATGGTCAACGATGCTTCTGACAGGCTCTCTAACTTCCTGGCGAACAACAAAATCCCTCGTTTCCTCTTGATCGTATAGAGACACTATTTCTACGAAGGAAATACACCATTCACCATCCAGAAGACATGTCGACTGTTGGGTCGATCACCGATCACCGGCCACGGAACCACGGGATTTTCGTGTGCATCCGCGCAGATTGAGAGACAGTTGTCCGTTGAACACGATCGTTCGAAGGCGGTCGACGACCAAGGATCTTCGTAATCGCCCAGGTGAAAGCCGTTTAGGTGAGCGGCGAGCGAGCGACTGGCTTAACCACGATCTACCAGAGGTACCAGAAGCGATTCAGAATCCCCCCTTGCTTGCCTCTCTCCGCTATAACTTTCACGGCACACACGAGACTAGAGAGCGAGTCTCTCCTTCTCTCTTTCTTTCCTCTCACGATTTTTCAAAGCCTCCTCTTCGTCGCCCCTTCTTCGTCTCGCAAATCGCAGACCCGCTGTCCCTTCGACGATTTTTTATGTCAAACCCGGTTGACCGACGCTTGGAGACACGTGTAACAACGGTCAGTCTATCGCTTGGAATTCAGGCTCGTTGCGAAATTCCGCGATATCAAGAAATATGTCGGAGATATGGAAGAACCGGAAGAGAATCTCCGGCAATAGGGGTGTTGGAAAATCTGGTTTATCGATACGACGATAACTTCTTGCTGATTGTAATATTTTTAAATTCTTTCTAATTACGATCGGAAGTTGTGACACTTGGTGGTTCGATCCAGGATTTGATAGTTCGTCAAGAACGGTACTTTTGCTTCTCACCTTGGCTCGGTTGTTCTATAAAGAACTAGAAACACGCGGTGTCGAGGTTCGTGTCATGAGAACGTTCTTGCGAAATTGCCACTATAACGTTCGAGAAACGCGTTGATATAGTACATCGAAATGACTGAAACGATTGTTCTATCAACGTCCTTGGGCTTACGTCACGCACTATCATCGCCCGAAGACGCTATCGTTATCAGATATTTCATCGATCTCCGATACCTTTATCCGCTCTAGTATACGCGAATTGATTAATTTAATTCCAACTAACGATAGAAAATTTGTAGTTTATGTTAACAACGAAAGATAGAAATCTTAAAAAGTGGTTACTCCGAAGAATAATTTGATGAGGAAATACTCCGTAAACCGATCGAGACACGTCGCTTTTGCGATGAATTTTCCTTTAATGGTTCGATCAAACGTTTGGCAATAATCTCGATGAATTTGCATATTGCGATATCGGTTACAGCCGCGTAATTAATTGTGCGTGCAACGAACGCGTCCGCTTAAATTGCACTCGACCCGAACTAAACACCTTCGCTGTTTCCGAGCGTTGCATTTATCCAGAAGGTCGTATTTGGACATGTTGCAAAGATTCGCGGATATCCGTTTTGTCTGAATAGATGGCTTGATCGAAGATATTTAAGAAAACGATATAATATAGTCGGTGTGTAGTCATTTCTCGCTTGGAATTATTAATTTTAAATATTAATTACGTATATTGCCTGTTTGTTTGTTTTCTTTAAATTATACGAAGATGTCGTAAATATAGTGTTAAGCACAAGATTGATTACAATGATGAGAACCGAGGATACTGTTTACCGTGGAAAGACGCGCATTCATTCACTCGCAGCTCTCATTAACGACTTTTTAATAACTCTACGTGTTTATTTATCGTAGACGTAAAATTATTTCCCTTTTACTTGACGTAAATCTAACCTAACCTAACCCAATTCAACGAACTTTACAGGTACGAAAAGAATCGAAAGACGAATATACAGGAGAACGCTTCTTCGTATTTACATTTCCAATTATTATACACATTTGAAACAGTTAATCGCAATATAGAAGGGATACGAGGGAATTTAAATGTCATCTGAATACTTCCGTGACGTGACGCGCGTTCTACGAGGCATCGATGTCTCCAACATTTTGGAAACGATCGCTGTATGCGATTGTGATAAACGTTAAATTCTAATTTTATTCCCAAAACAGAATCTTTCGTACTAATTCTATAAATATAATAACGTTTTTAATATCGCCAAACGCTGCCAAATTTGAATGTACATAAACGCGCATCGAATAACTTATCAAAAGATAGTCTGAATTTCATATGAAACGATATGTGTGTAGATATAAATACCTAATAAAGAGAATATATGATAATTAACGGAGATTTATGAAATTTCGCTAACGAAGCTAAAAGTAGGAACTCGAATAAAGAAATAAACGAATGATTGGTCGATTTAAAAAGTACACGTACGATGTATGTTATATTATAAATTATATTGTAAATTATCGCAGCAAAGATCCCAAAAATCAAAGTTCTCCAACATGGAGTTACGACGATATCCTTCGCGCAACTGCAGCTTTATTATATCAGCGCCCACCGACAGATGGCAGAACATTATCGATATGATGGTAGTTCGGTGAGTAAGAAAGTACACATAAATGTTTTGTTTCGTTATCTATCGCTGCCACTAACTTACTTCCGTTCTTTTTGAAGTAGCAATTCAATTCACAACTTACAACAGAATTCGTATTTCGTACGATTCCTCGTTACATCTTTTCTCGGTATTTATCATAGTTTCTTTCGAATCTTGAGCATTTCTTCTATTTCAATCGAATTAATTTCAATTTACTTTTTTTTCAGTGTAATATCTTTGGGCGATGTTAAATATCATTACTTCAGTTTCATTTTATCAATGTATATTCGATGTTCCGCGTCTCGTCGATTCAATTTTTCCCAGAATAAAGATTTTCGAATCACTTTGGAAATTTGAAAAATAAAACTGCCGACGATATGGATAAAAATTGTAAGGAGACGTCCGATAATGTAAATCGAGCGCGAACAAATTTTCTAATTTCGATATTTAATAACGAAATACTTGTTTCACGATGCTCGATAAAGCACGAAACGATGTAAAAATAAAAAAAATAAAAATACGTTTCAGTTACTAAAAGTTCTAATGAAAAATATATACTTAAGTTTATCTTGAAGTATATATAGTATATATACTTAATCTTTCCTGGCCTCTATCCCAAAATCGAACTTCCAACATTTCATTTGTCGTGACTCAGAAGGGAGAAAATGAAACGAGAGCTGACTCAGGTATCTACAGTAAACTATACAAATATTGTACCATCTGTAGAAGATATGAAAAACTCGAAAGGGAGATAAAGAGAACGGAAAATACGTTTCGATAACTAAGGCATTGACTTTAGCCATTTCCATCACGCCATAGCTATTTTATTCTTAAAATAAATCGTACTACATGAAAACATCAGAGACTTATACACGACTTTGCTTAATACTTATTCCTAAGGATACGATAACTGCAACCAAGGTGTGATTTTATTACAGGGAAGACGGATATAAAGGCCATTATTCCCATTGTTGGCCTGTTATCTTTTCTATGCGAGTCGAGTAGGAGAGGCGACGAAAGAGCAAAAGGGACTAACGTCTCCATGAAATGATTTATTACGAGTACGAAGAATTTCTAATTTCGATATATACGTACGTATAATATTAAAAAAAAAAGAATAAATATTCTTCCTTCTTTTATAATTAAACTGAGAAGATTCGTGTATTTGTGAGAAATTTAGAAACACGAATAAATTTTTAGAAAATTTGGTATATCTTTATACGATCGATACCAATTTTTGTTACGGTGGTTAAATCGATTTCGAAATGAAACTGATTAGGAAATGTTCTTAGGAAACGAGTTTGTTCGATCTACGAGGTTCTCGACACTCTAACAGTTAATGGACTGTGTAATTTTTATAAATAACCGTTCCTGTACGATGCGAATAACAAATATCGTATATGATAATAACGTATCAGTAAAATGATAATCGGTCCAACGATACGTATAATTCTTTTGTTTTTCGAGTAAATCTTTCGTAGCTTTTAATAAGTCAAGTTATCGATCGGAGCAACTTTGCAAATCACAATGATTTTTTTTTCTACTTATGTCGTTTAACATAAATATCCGCCGTCTTGCATATAAATGGAAAGAGAATTTTCTTACGAACTTCCAAGTTTCATGTTACGTATAGTAAAGTAGTTTAATGATTGGAGGCATACAAATTCCTGTATCGAATCTTAAGTTAATTAATGCTTTAAAATTAAAGACTTTGTCACGTGTACTAAATTCTTTAAATAATACTAAAATGAGACTGTAAGTGAAATTATATAATTTGACCTCATTTCCATATTTTGAAACTAAAATACGTAGATACACATCAAAACATAACATTCATTATGATAAAAGTGACCCTAACGCAAGATCGTGTATGATATTTATAAACACTCATAGCCTTATCGTATGATCTTTAGCCTAACCCAAAACTGTGCTAAATCTATTAATCAATCTTATCAAAAATTCTACAAAATACAACTCGTTCTGGATAATTAAAAAATGAATTTATTTACAGTCGTAAAAGCTACTAATCTTAATATAACAGGACATATACATCTTGGTGTAACAGGAAAAATGTTACTCGTCAATAATTCTGCAATTATACAATCTGTTTGTTCGCTAACTTAAATCGCATAAATAAGTTGCTGCGATTATATCGAATTACTAATAACACGGAATTAGATACTTTATTTTAGACAATTTGCATTCTTCTTAGAAAACCAACTTAAAGATTTCTCTTTATGGTAACAAGAATAATTTATTTGATATTTTCCTAAAGTTTCTCGAGTTTTGCAGAATTAATTTCCCCTCATAAAATATAAACGCGAAACAATAAAACGAATTTATTCTTCGGTATAATGTCGAAGCGATAATTATTTCGAATTGGATTAATTTTAAGATTTAACATTTACGATAAAAGATTAGGGATAAACAATTGAAATAAAAATTGCAAGAACGCACCTAATTCCTATCATTCCTAGAAACAAAGTTGCCAAAGCAAGTAACCGAGTCGCGAAACTATCGCAAGAAACAATAAAATTTCTCGGCTATGCACAGCGTGCAACGAGTTCCAAATATTTTTCAGCCTGTAATTTACGCTACGTATCTCCGTATATCTTGGTTCGGCGTTGTTTCGCGTTGCGAACGCGATAGATTCAGTAAACGTCCAGGCAAGCCGCAAACCGCTGTTGCAATTACTTAATCAGAAGAGACGAGGACATAGAAACGAGTCACGAGTGCGCGTGTACTCGACGAAGAATGAAAGGACGATATCGTCGCTTAGACGAAAGAAACGCGGGTGATTCTACTGCCGCGCGATCAGCTGAAAAATTCGATAATCGTTGGTAGGGTCGCCTGTATACTTGTACGTTCTACTATACTTGTACTCTTCCCGATCCGGTCGATGGATCAGTAGCGGTTTGCGCCTCGTGTAGTGTAAACGCTTCCCTAACTTCTAACGGTGTTTAGTCGATTCGCCTTTAAACCGTTGTGGTCGTCAAAATCGACTGAGTCGATTATCGGTTAAGGAGATCAAATTGATTGGATTCGAATCGTCGCAGTGCTCGTACCGATTTTAAATCGTCAGCGTTTTCGAAACGATTTCTTTTTATATCATCGACATTTTTAAACATCATTGCCGTTGAAGTGGCCATTAGATATATTAGCTTTTCGAATCGTCGTACTCGTTTTTAAATCAACTCCGAAAATACCGTTTCCTTCGGATCGAGTGTCTACGATTTCAGTAATATTCGCTTGGTTGGTCCACAGATTTGTCACGATTTAGCGATATCTGTACGGGCCTTGGAATACTCGGTGCAGATTGTTCCAATATTTTCGGGGTGAATTGCCGGTCGGATGGTATTTTTGTGAAACCTGACAGGTATCGAGGTCCCCCGAGGTTCATTGAATGTAAGATAATGAATCGTTGAATCGCAGATAAGGGAAAACGAATAACCAACTATGATGGAACACGTTACTGGTGAGAATACCAGTGAGACACCGGAGGATCCAAAGACACAAAGTACGTGCTGAATTGATTTTATACCGATATTGACACTGTTACCCTTAAAAAGGAGAATTGTACTCGATACAGATACGTATTTCTTGAAATTTTCTTTAAAATGACAGGCAAATAATTGCAATTGACAGATAAGAGTACGATTAGAGCGAAGTTTTCAACGTCTTGCAACTATTGTATCTTTTTATTACTTTATTGCAGAGATGGAGTCCACCAAATTCAAGCAATACGAAGTGCGTGATATAATTATCAATCAAGTGCAAGGACAAATGCAGGTGTGAAAAATCAAACTGTAATTTATAATAATTTGCGTATAGTGTTTCTTGCTAGCTTACAAACTCGTTTAATTTTAATAGAGGAATTTGATAAATGTAATTAATTCTTCGTACAAGTAATTGATCAAACACGTATACGACCAGTCTAATTAATTTTTGAAACTGTCGCAAAGCACAGGAAATTGTAAATTTGCAAATGTTCATTACCACCGATTCGTTTGATTCGATTAAGCGAAATTGATTAATAATGAAAGCGTACAATTGCGTGATTATTGTAAAGGCACTAAAAGATAAATTGGAAACTTTATACAGGCGAATTGATCAATTACTGGACGCTGTGTACCTGTTAAAAGTTAAAATTGACTTAAAAAATAAACTTGTTAAAAGTGGTAGTAAAATACAATTATCTTTTTCTCTACAGGAAATTAGGCAAGACATTTTGGAAATCATTAACAGCCAAATGAACGATATGATATCGGAAATAATGAGCAGATTCAATTCGACGGAGTTGAAAGATCTGGCGGAGTCCGAGAAATACTCTAACAGAACGTAATTGCATAATCGTACTTAAACCTTGATGTTACACTCTTCTATGCTCGCGTTACTTTCGACTTACACTATCGCATTCGCTGCTGATTTTATTCATATACATGACGTTTCCTTATGTTTCAAATCGAGAGCAACTATTCGATATCAATTACTTTTTAAATGGACTAAATTATTTTACTCGTGTGAATTATCGCGAGTTAATTAAATCGATTGCTTTACTGTATTTAATCAAAATCAGAGAAACGTTAAATATTTTTTCGAAAAAGAATTCTTGAACGTAAATTTGACCTGTTGAAGTGAAAAAGATTCGTTTCATATTTATTTCTTTAGATTCGAAACGAAAATTTCAATTTTATATTTCGTTTAAATTGCATCCAAAATTATTTATCTGTCCAAAGGAAGGAGAACAATTGTTCTCTTAGAAAATATAGGTGGCAATTTTCGAATAAGTAATTCGCGCCAACGTTTAGTTGTGAAACAAAGATCTGACTCAAAAATCACTCGGATATATCACGCGCTTAACCGCTTTGACCCGATTCCACGAACTTTAGTGTTTTCTATTGTTTGTACACAACATATGTATACGTACAACGTTCAAAAAGTAATAACGATAGTGAAATTATAAAGAATAATATTGCGGACAGATAGTTAAAAATAAAGCTACATTATATTAGAGAGAAGAAAGAAAAGAACTGTAAACTGTGTTCGTAAAGATTAATAAGCAAAGGAACCAAGACACGAATGATAAAATAACATTCATTCGTGCTATCATAATTTTGTATACGTGCTATGAAAACATGATAAAAGTATAATCCAAGATACATTAAACTTAAGTACAAGTGCACTTGCATATCCAAAGCTGTCTTCGCGAATTAGATAATTTCGCAATTTCAGTCCATTTCTTTTCTTTTTTTTCATGACCCACGTTTAAAACAAAGATTCAATTTACGTTAAATAATTGAACGTTAGATCTAATTTGTTAAATACTGATCATTTCATTGTCATTTTACTATAGGAAAGCAACGAAGGAGAACACGTTACCTATCAAACAATTTCTTCAAAGAAATTCTCTATTGACCGACCTCTACGAGATTAAACATATTCGCACCCTTTATAATGCCATCGTAGCAATGTTGATAATTCTCATAATACACACCGCTGCGTACGATATCCGTCACACAGGCTCGTAAGTACACGCGTACTCTTTTCACTCATTTATCTTAATATAACTTTACCAAAATGATTCAACGCTTGAGAAAATATTTACTCGAATAGATCATTATGTAAAATCGAGCTCGATGTAAATAGGAAAGAGTGTCGTATTGGAAGTAATAGAAGGGGAAATCTTCAAATTGAAATTAATTGAACATGTTAGAGTCTTTGAATTTTTGTGTCTCGATTTCGCTTTTGTTTCGATAAAGCGAAAATACATTGATGTTTCATATATAAAACTTCGATAAGATTGAAATAAGAAGCGAGACTTATCGAATTATCTTTCATATTTTCCACAACTTTTAAGATTTCTTAGCAACGATAGGAAAATACGATTAAATCAAAAGTGACCGAAGAAACATGACAGAGTTGCGACGAAGTATCTTAATAAAATAAAATTTAGGATAAAGTACAGAGAATAATAAGATAGAAAAGTACTATGGAATATAATACATGCAAAAATCTTTTGATCGTAGACATAATTGATCCTTTCAGGCCTAATCTCGGCATCGACACAGTGCGAGCTGGTTTTGCCAAATTTCCAATAGTACTGCTTATTTGGACCCTTATGAAGTTATCAGTTCTAGGAGTATACCCCGTTTTCTGTTGTTGGGCCACTCGTCGCCTCAAATACCAGCTAAATTGTAAGTCAATTCCGATTCAATTATCTTCAGATTTTAATAAATCTCGAGTTACTGACGCTTGTAAATTCTTTTACAGCGTTCACCAAAAAAGTTTGGGATTACGCATGGTTGGCAGGCATCATCCTATATCTGGCTTTGTTATTTATACTTCCTACCAAAGCTTTACTCGACAACGATTTACCCTTTGCATCTAGTATGATCATTCTTATGGAGCAAGTAAGTATATTTTGTAGAAACTGCCACTGACTAATCAAATCGTTCTCTCGAAATCTTATTTGATTACAAACGAATAATTTATATTATTAATTATTTACTAACGTTTCCCTAATTAATTTTTTCGTAAAATTTATAAAAGAAATATATTCCTATACGTATAATTTCTGGAGAAAGATCTTTTTGTAATTGAGAACTGAGAATAGGTATTTGTAATGTAAATTATTCATAAACTAACACTCGTTAAATTATATCGTAAAATTGCAAAATAAAAATATACCTTCTAATGCGTTTCATAGGTCCGGCTAGTCATGAAGATTCATGCATTCATAAGAAGCGTCGCACCAAAATTTTTGTCCTTTAAACCTCATTCAGATGTACCAACACCACAGCCACCTGGTTTTTCCAAATACCTCTATTTCTTGTTCGCGCCAACTCTCATTTACCAAGACAGATATCCTAGGTAAGTTCAAAATATAAGATTATTCTTAAATTCAATGATTGTCGTTATACGTTGTTATACGTGAGCTGAAATTTTGACGTTCTCGAAAGTATCTAGAATATTTTCTTCTCTTTCTACAACAACAAAATTTACGTATATTGAATCAAAATATTCCTTAAATCTATCATCCTGCCGTGCTAAAATCGAGATTCAAGAGACAACACGAGGAAATATTACGCCTCAAGATACGAGAAAGCTTTTCAAAATTCATTATTATGTCTTTAAAAATGACTATCAGTGTCGCTGAATGATCTTTTCCAGTTCAAATGCCTCTCGAGATAGTATACGCGATAGATCTGTAAGTACTACCATATTAAACTGCATATCGAATTATCAAGATTTCCAGCACATAAACTTGATAATTAATCTATCAAAAGAACAATCGGTGTTTTGATTATTCTTATCACTCTACAAGAGATAAAAATTCTAAATATCGAAAGATATAATCAAAGATTTGGATACCCTCGAAACTAAACTTTTTTTTTCTAAATATTTAAATCTTAGATTTTGTAACTTTGTTAAAAAATAGAAGAATCGTCCGAGAAACAAATATCAAAAATACACGTTCCAATCTCAAATTTCAATCTCATGTATAAATAGGATAAGTACGTGGATAAGTAGATCGACGTATTATTTTAAATAAAGATTTACATGTAACATATGAAATATTCCACTGTTTAGGTCGAAGCGCATTCGATGGAACATCGTTCTGTCCAATTTCGTCGAAGTAATAACAATCATCATTTTCGTTGCGCTTCTCTACGAGCGACTGTTGTATCCAAACTATCGGGATTTCGGAAAACATCCAATGGAGGTGGGAAAAGTGATGCTCAATATTCTCAGCTCGATGCTGCCTGGGATTTTAATGTTCGTTAGTGGTTTCTATCTCCTCCTGCATTGTTGGATGAATGCTTCCGCTGAACTGTTACGATTCGCTGACAAGATGTTTTATAAAGTAAGTTTCTAAACATCTTCAACGTCACGCTCAATGAAAGTTTATCTCAGCGCGTGACACATACATCCTGGAAACCAACGAACAGTCAGCAAAAAGAAAAGAAAGAAAATATCGTCATAGCCTCCAAATTCCATTCACGAAACCACATAATATACTCTAAATGCTTCTGGCATCTCGAATTTCCTAACAGCCTACCTGAGTCATCGAAATCGTTGCATCAAATCTATCGTTTTCACGTGGATGCTTCGTCATCGTTCTTTCCAATTTATCTATTCCTTCCGATCTATCGCAACTTTCTTGCAAGACGTTTATCGATTCACGGATTCTCTCTCTTTATAGATTATTTATACATGCGTAACACAATGACAAAATATAGTTACAAGTAAGTTATACATTTAGTTATGGAAAAGTAAATTTATGTTATACCGTTTCAATTGCAGGACTGGTGGAACTCGATCTGCTTCAGCACTTATTATCGAACCTGGAACATCGTGGTACACGACTGGTTATACACTTACATTTACAAGGACATGTACGAGATCTTGACTCCGGGAAACAGAACTATATCTACTTGTGCGGTCTTCGCTATCTCGGCGATCATTCACGAATATATCCTCAGCTTCACCACCCATTTCTTTTATCCAGTTATGCTGATTCTTTTCGGTGTTATTGGTCTCATAGTCGTGTTTGTATTGAAGACTGCCGGAAACGTTTTCCTATGGTTCAGCTTGAGCGTAGGTAATGGAGTAATGGTTAGCTTATACTGCATGGAGTACTTCGCCAGGATCAATTGTCCTCCGGTTCGAGACGATTTCTGGGACGTTTTCATCCCCAGAAGTTGGGCATGTATTTTTAAGTGAAAGATAGCGAATGTTTTAAGTTTTATTCGAACAGACACTCTGAATATGTTGTGAATGTGTTTGTGTAAGGTTTTTTTGCCAGCGGTTATTGAATTCTAGATATATTTGAAGAACGGTATAACCGAAGCTGTATAAATTAGTACAAATATGTGAATTATACGTGAATTATCCGAAACAGAAGAAATTAAACACAAAGCACGGTGTAGAGCTTACATCGCGATATATCTTAAGAAATATATATATATATATATATACATATATATATCTGAGATGTGCAATTTATGGTTTACGAGTTGCATTTTATAAATTATAAAGTACCATTTCTTTAATTTTAGAAAGGTGACCCAAAAATAAAAACCAGGGAATTGTAATTAAGAAGGGAACCAAATCTTTTAATTAAAGAAAGAAGAATGGCAATGTTTGTATGCTAGGTATCAATGTGTAGATGTATCATGCAATACTCCCATCCATAAGCTTTCAAGCATTTATACATTTACGGATTTCGCATAGGCTTCAATTTCTTTTACGGATTCATTGCGTTATCCTAGGATCTTGATGTTATTTTTAGGCGATATCGAACAATATTTACTAACAAATAATATCGATAAAATTATTATAAAGATAGCTAAGAGAAGACATAAATATACGGGTGACAAGAAATTATCGAGATGATAAAAGGAAGTTTTACATAAGTTTTTCTCCCGTCTGTTTCTTCACGCATGAAGATGAGTTTGATATGTTTATTTCTTGTGAAATTCGGTATTTCTATATCCTCAGATACCTTTAGATAGTATCAACCATTATATATTAATTTATTAATTAATTTTTAATAGAATTTAATTGTTAATAATATTGTTTATATTGTCTAAGAATAACATCAAAATTACAGTAACACGATTATAGTAACATGATAGATTCATTAAATAAACCTTCGTAAGATGTTTATGCGAAATCCACAAACACGTAATACTTATGGATTTTATTACAAGTCCGAATACATATGGACGGAGGTATATACGTATATGTACAAAACAATGAAATAAACGACTATTATTTGTTTTCTCATGTTATATTTACTCTTCTCTCCTTCCCCTTTCCAATTCTCTTTTTTTTGTTTTTTTTCTTTAGTAACTTCTGATAGAACCAAAGTTGAAGAAACGCGCGAATTTCCAAAAAAGACATGGTCTTTATTATCAAGGCTTACATACGTGTCCCGAGAATTCAGCGTGTATTCGAAGACACTCGTCGATAAAGATAATTATTTATATATATATATATATGTATATATATATATATATATATATACACACACACACACTTTATAATTATATGTATATATCTTCTTTTTCTCTATACAAATCGATGCTTAAATGTACATGCACGCGCTAATACAGTTACATTTATACACAGGTTCCTTCGCAGATTTGTATTTCCGTTTTCTTCTCTTTCAACAATTCGATTAAATCTAAACTCCTTAAAGAAAACTCCTTACAGAAACGAGTTCTCTATATCCACAACAACGATTACTATCAATATCAGTACATAAGTACATGTATCAATCAAACTCGAAACATTCAAGTTGCTCGATTAAAAGTACACGTCCTTCCGCGAATGGGACGATCCAGAAATCGTCTCAAACCGCAAGACTATTGATCCTGACGAAATATTCCATATAGCCTAAACTAACCGTCACTCCATTACCGACACTCATTTTGAACCAGAGGAACATATTTCACGCACGTGTATCATAGAGAAATAAACGTATTCCATATGTACATTCCATAAAATTCTTCCAAGTTCCACGCGACGTTTTCACGGTGCGTTACATTACATCTGAAATTTTACAATCGTAACATTTTCAATTTTCTAACAGAAAACTCGTTCGCTTTCGAGGAAAGCGGAAACGTTCCAGTTCTTAAGCCGAAAGAACTTTAATAGCAAGTGTTGCGAAATGAAATTAGATTTAACACTTTGATCGAAGATTGAAGAAACAGGTGATAAAAGATTTGAAACGTTGAAAATTAAACTTGCGTCGCTGGCATTCGTACTCCTTTTTTTCTTCTTCACGACTGATGCACAATTTAGGAAATTTTGCTACGATATATTTCATTCGGGATATCTCGTAAAAAGAAATAAATAATAAAAACAAAATTGCGTTATTTGTACCTGTGTTCAAATAAATAATTATAGAAATAATCAAATGGTCACTAGCTCAGCATCTCTCGCATTCTCATATCTTTTTTCCTTTCGTTCACGTTGAATTAATTAAATTCAATATTTATCAGTTATCGTATTTGTATATTTTTTGTTTTATTACAGCACCGTTTACGCAGCGCAGACGCCATCTAGGACTATGTACACCATCGTGAGTATTGAAAAAATAAACCATATTTTTCTCTCGGGAGCACCGGACAATTTCCTCTTCAAGAAAAAGTTTCTTTATTCCTCTTATCTTATCTTCGTTTTTTTTTTCTATTTTCTTTTATCCGTCGAAGCAAAGTATTGTCTACGGTACGGTACTCCCGCTCGAAAATACAATTTTTACCAAATTTACACGTGGAAAGTGATCATACGTCGTTATTTTAATTCACTTTTAATCTTCTCTTTCTTACTCTCGCTTTTTCTCTAATATCTCTTAATTATCCGCAACAGACATATAACTCGCTTACTTTATTCATATAACTTGTGTGTCTGTTCTCTTGTCTTAATCTTTGGTTCAAACATCGAATAAATGCAACAGAGATCGATACATCTAATTTTCGTTGACGTTTATTCAATCTTTAAACCGAAACATTTTTGCCTAATTTGTACAAAGACAACGTCATTTTCTTAAGATCAGAATTTCAATCCTTTGAAAAATACAAGTGTTATTTAAAGAACAGTAATATGTACATATTATTGCCGATAAACTCGTCATGAAAAATGATATTAATTATTAATTAAATGTAAATATTTAATTTAAATATAATTTAGAAATTAAATAAAAATTAGTTTATTTGGATACGTTAATTTCGCGAGATAATCAATGTCATATTGAAACGAAGATAGTAGGAAACATCAAATCGCAAAGGATTAAAGCTCCATCCTCGAAAATTTTCGTTCTTCCCTTCTTCTTTTTTACCTCTACTTGGCACTTGGTACCTACTATCTCTTCCCTTCCGTTTACTTCTTCGATTCGCAATTTTCCACCACGCAGATGAAACACTGAGGACACTTGACAAATTTCCTAATCGAAAAGTATCGATTCCGATAAGATTCCGTTAAAATTTCGTGAACTCGGTTACAGAAAATCGTTTACAAGGTCAATTTTTATCGTCGCGACGTGTCCTTCGATGCTTCGATCGTTCCGTGACTTTCTTTCGTCAGATACCCATTCGTTCTAAAATATCTTTTCTTCTTGATAACGAAACATCGTGTTAAATAATACTATGCGATTAATTCTCATTGTCGATAGAAAGTTTTATCGTTAATACGTGACAAAAATGATTTTCGATGCGTTTGTAAACGTTGATTCTTTGTCTTCTTTCCTTTTCTCTTTCTTTTTTCTTCTTCGTAAATATTCGTGCAATTTGTCAAGCGAGAATTGCTTGAATCGCGGAAACAACTCTTGCGATATCGAAGCACTGACTTTTCTTCGTTATAAACTGCCGAAGAACACCGTTACGAGGAAGGACAATTGGAGCGAGTACAAGAACAGGAAGGTAAAGATAAAGGACTCGATGAATTGGCTATATAATCTACCTTTCTCACGGCTCCTCGTCGAACAAAATTTCTCCGTACCGATGATATTTTCAAAATAGTGTATTCCATATAACTTGAGAAATTTCTGATCAAAAACGAGCAAAATTTACGTTAATAACAACATAGTATTTGATATAATCAATCATTCTTCCCTTTCTTCAAATATTTCCGTAATTCGAATATAGATTTTCGGTAAAATTATTATTATCTTTGAATCGTTTATATTTTGTAATCAATAAAAATTCCAGATATATGAAATACGCCAATCAAGAAATATCCTATCTATATAATTAGTACCGTATGCCCATTATACGGTGCTCTTATAAATATTGTCCAACATGGATTTCTATCGAAAATAACTCGTTATGTACTTGTCTATATTATTCCTCGTATGTCGCAATCATTTAATACAACGTTCGCTCTTTTGCACACATGCTATCTTTCTCTCCCTTAGAAATCTATAAACAATTGTTTTATTGCTAGTCTCGAGTCCTTCTATCGCGACGTATGAATTTTATTTATAATAATAGATCACTTTGATATACACGCAGGTTAAATCTTCCTTTCTATATCTGCAAAGTATCTTTACAAAGGGACCGCTTGTTTTTCTCTTTCTCCCAGTTTTCCAGTGTCTCGAGAGAAACTGGGAGAAAGAGAAAAACAAGCGGTCCCTTATATATATATATATATATATATATATATGCATAAGAAAATTGAACTTGCTCGAGATTCGCATACGGGGACGTAAACTATATTTATATTCGGCAGGACATTCAGGAGAAGTGAAAATTCTCAGTTATATACAGGGTGTCCCCTTCTGACATCTATAGATTATTCAACCTTTGAGAAACATAAGCAATGTGCTCGCCTGAGAGTTTTAAACGCATAACTCGTAGGAAGATATATTTTCGAACATAAAAATTCTTCTAACATTCGTAAGATCTCGAATAATGTTTTCATAATTTAAGTATGATCTTGCATAATCGTTTGATTGCAAAACGTAAACATTTTGAGTGTAAATGTATGTGTAAATGGATATTATTTACAAAGATATTTGTCTATTTAAAGAAAACAAAATATAGTAATAAAAGATATTTACTTTCACGGGTACTCAATGCTGGAATTGTTCTTCAAAAGGAAACTTCTAATTTCTCGTAGCCTACAGATTAATTAAAATTGATTTTAAATTAATTTTATATAAGAAATTTAAATAATCTAAGATCAGAACGATCTGCTTTGTACATATCTGATTCTTAAAATAGCATACGTTTTCTTTTTTGTGATTAGTCAGTTTCATAAATTTATTTGGATATTGTCAGGAAAACGTAAAAACCGTAACTGTAGATTAGCCAGGATCGATCAATACTAATAATTAATACGAAACGATATTGAATACTAAATTTGGATACAACGACCTTTCATATCTTTGTAAATAGCATGCAGTAATAAACACTCAAATACAAACGCATACATTTTCGCTCAAAATCATCAAAAGTAAGATTGAAGAAAACCCAGCAGTCCTCTCACCTCTGCATATAAAACAATTATAGTTTCACCATATTTGAAGACCACACAAGAAAGATATGACATCATTGGTATTGTCAATCTCTTGATTTTTATATCACTCGATAACTAAAAAGAGATTTTTTAATATGAAATAGCTAAAAAACGGCATAACCTTACGAATCCAATTGCATTATAATGCAATAAATCTACAATAGTTTTTAAGGCCATAAAATATTTATTTAGTTGCTATGTTAGTTTAATTTAATTAATAATAATCTATATAATCAACATTACTAATACTTTTATACACGTAAGATAGTGAGAAACCCGCATACTTAATCTCAAAATCAAATGCAAAGATAGATTTGAATTTGTAGAATTGATTGTCAAGAAATTGAATTTCAAAATTGCTCCTCTACAAAAAACGAGAAATGTTTTACCATATTTTTCAGCTGTGGACTTCATTCTTTAAATCTCTACTAACCAAGCAACCAAAGAGAAATAAAAAGATAGATGCAACAAAAATACCAAATTGTTCAAGATCATCTCATAAAGACATTTCTTCACCCAATGTTTCAAAAACTCGAGGAGCGGCAATTAACTCGACGACAATTCCAGGCTGTGCACCACGATATCAGATTTGAGAAAGAACGGTAGAAAACGTGGAGCACAGCGGAGCAGGACCGACTAATTCAACAGCAGCCAGTCAGCCAGCCTTTCAGGACACCCTGTACCAGTCGCGGCTAAAATTAAATCTACAGTTTCAGTAACCTTCATTTGCCCATTCCCACCAGCGCCTCGTCCATCAGCTCGTCATCGGTGATGCACGGCGAAGCGGAGTGAGGCGAGGGCGGGATGACCCTCGGCGAGGGTGCAGGACTTTTCACGATGTGCACACTCACGGAAGGACTCGCTGGAAAGGCAGGCGGTGGAGGTGGTGGCGTGTTCCTGCGAACCGAAGCTGCCTGGGTCATGGCCCGCTCGGGGATGCTGGTGAAGTTCAGGCTTTTGGCTACGTCCTTCGGCGTGGAAAAGTCCAGCAGCATTTCAGCAGCTTCTTGAGACGTCGTTGTGGGTATCTCAGTGCCAGGAGGCTTCATCGTACTCGAGGAACCCTCCGAAGACACGGTTGTTCCCAACGAAGACGAAGATGAAGATCCTCCGGAAGACGAAATTTGCGATGTTTGTGTTTGTTGCTGTTGAGACTGCTGTGACTGTGACGTTTGTTGCTGAGATTGTTGCTGTTGCGACTGAGGTGGCTGAGATTGTTGCTGCTGCTGAGACTGCTGCGATGGTTGTTGCTTCTTCTCGTCGGATTTGTACTTTGTCATTGTGGCGTCCACTGGCTTGATACTTAAATTCAAGCTTTCTGAGGTTCCGCTACCGGAACTCGTTGTAGCTGTGCCGCTGGTTATGGTGCCTGTCGTCATCATCGTGGGGTAGACGGATTTACTATTAGACTGTGAATCAGATGCTTTGGATAGAACGGCCATTACCGAACCACTAGTATCGTCTTTACCGACAACAGTGGAATTTAAGCTGCTACTCAGAAATTGCGTGCTAGTCCTACTCATCGGTGGCTCTTTATCGCGGGATTCGTTCTCTGTTGATTGCATCGACAGATTCGTAGGAACGTCCAAATCGTGCGAGCTTCCGCTAGATAAACTGGGAAGCAGAAGGTTACTGGTACTGTCTGTACCGAGATTTATTACCGAGGCAGCGCTTGTCATGGAAAGATTGTCAGGTTTCGTTTGTACATGGTCTCTTCTACCCTGGCTCGATTGATCCTCTGAGGCTGTCTTGGAAGAGGTGCTCGACGTGTTCGACAAAGTTTGTAGTTTCCCCTGTTCCGACGTCTGCTTTGTAGCAAGATTGTCCAACGTTTTCCCACTATCGGAAAGCATAGATAATTTCTCTGATTTCTTGTCGCTAGAGTCTGCGTTAGCTCTAGCGGACAATTTGGGTATTTGAAATTTAGTGTCCAGTTGTTTCATGAGACCTTCGACGACTAACTGCGGCGGTAAATTGGGTAAATTCGATAGATTCGACATGGAAGCGTGAGCAGCCAGCAGCTTGAACGCTCTTTCGCTCTCGCTCTCCTCTCGTAATCCTGACGGACTTGATTTCCTGGTATCGCCGATTCCTTTTGAAGGAAATATACTTTTATCGCTAGACTTCGATAGTCGGGATTTATCACGATTTCGACTGAGATCCGTCACGCCGGAACTCGTTGTTTTCGGAGAACTCGAGGAAGATTTGGAGGACATCACATTTTTAGAAAGTAATCCACTACTACCGCTACTCCCAACACTGATTCCTCCAGCTCCGTTACCGCTTCCAGAATTCGATCCTGAAATAGATTTCAAGGCAGACAACATCTTTTGTCCTAGAAGATTTGCTTTGTTTCCACTACTACTGCCAGAAGAGGATCCAGATAACTTTGGGGATGTTTGAGACGGTGGTTTCTTTGACGCAGGGCCGGAACTTACCCCTGGCTTCAAACCAGTGTGCGTTTTCGGAGAACCATTACCCGATATGGCTGTCGACGACGTGGATGAACTCGAAGACGTTCCAGTAGCGACAGACGTCGAGGAAGAAGACAATTTAAGATTCGTACCGGACTTGGAATCTTTCGTGCGAGTTTTATTAATTGTTATTTTCATTCCATCGGAACTATGCTTCACCATATACTCTGCAGGATTTTTCGTATCCATAGATGAATTTTTGCTAATACACTTCCCTTCTGTGGTCTTATTCGAGGAGCTTCCGACATTTCTTTCTTTCTGACCGCTTGAATTGCCACTTCCGCTAGTTGCCGACTTCGTCCCACCGTTGCCACCATCGTCCGTACAATGCTGAGCGTTCTTCAGCTTATCGATAACGGCACTCAACGAGCCCTTTCTGTTTCTCGCCTGTTGGGCGATGGCTGACTTCCCAAGTTCCGAATTGCCCGATGGTGGTGTGCTGCCTCCACTGCTAGGCATAGTAGACTGCGTTTCCCCGCTAGGAATTAATTCCAGTTGTTTCAACTTACCACTGGAAGACTTCGTCTTCGGACTTTGATGACCACTCGATCCACCGAAGGCTAAAGACGATGTTTTTCTCTCCTTCTCTCGATTGGAGTCTTTGCTCGACGACGAGGAAGATTTTATTTTTGATTGTCCAGAATCACTGGTTTTACTGGATGGTGAATTCGCCGCAGATTTCAACGCAGACATACTCGGCTTACCAGTGCTCGCTGAATTGCCGTGCTTTGGTGACGAAGTGCCGTGTTTCGGACTCACACTCGCAGGTACTGGCGTATGTTTTGGACTACTGCTATAGACCGGAGAGTGCTTTGGACTTTGCACTGGCTTGTTTGTTGACTGTTTCAACGTAGGACTGGACTTGCCTACGAGAGCGAGTGGACTGGTGTGCGTCGGAGACGGACTAAATTTTCGTAATGTCGCGGCAGGTGACGACGGTCGTGAACTCAAATTTGGCGGCGATTCAGTCGGTTTTATGCTCACTGAAACTGGTTTTGACAAAGGATCTTGTTTAGATGGTAATTTGTCCGGCGGCGGTCCCATAGGACTGTCCTCTCTCTTACGCTTACGTCTTTTTTCCAACTTCCCCTTATCTTCTGTCGACTTTCCCTTGGAACTTTTTCGTTCTCTACGTTCATCCGTCAAACTTTTCGACTGTGTTGGCCCAGCTATTGGGGTTATAGTAATAGAGCTCGGTAAAGTGGTTTGCGGTGACGATGCTATTGGTATTATTTCAATGCCTGGCCTCCTTTCCAAACCCATCCCCGTAAGTACAGAGTTATAGTTCGTAGTCTGACCCAAACTACTGCTTGAAATTGGCGTTATACTTACGGATGGCGGCACCAGACTTTTGTTCTCTTCAAAAATAATTGGACTCTTTTTTTCTTCTCTCTTCCTTGATTTGCGATCGCGCTTGATCAATTCTTCCACGTCTTGCAAATCGTGAACTTCTGTTATCTCGCTCTCGTTATCAATATCATAATCGGAGCTCTTATCTGTTCCTAAAATGTCCGTTGGATCCAAGTTAGAAAAATCCAAACCACTGGTTAAGCTCGTAGCTGATGTTGGCGTAGATGTCCTTGTCTCGTTTAAATTTTCTCTACCACCGGTTGGTGTACCGAGGGGCGTAGAATCTGAACTAGAACTTTCCAATAATATTTCAGCACTCTCGTCTCCCTTTCTCTTGGGACTTCGCCAAATACCATCCGTGGTTTTCCTCTTACGTGTTTTTTTCGTACGCTCATTCATTGGATTGGACATAGAATTTTTTGCCTGTCCGAGTAACGCACCCAATTGTAATGGATTTAACATAGCAGTAGTCGCGGTATCGGATTGGCCGGAATACGACGGAAACCCGATACTATTCTCCGTTCCGGCATCTAAAAAAGACTGCTGTTGTTGCTGTTGCTGTTGTTGCTGCTGCTGTTGCGACAACTGTTGTCTCCCCATTGTTCCATTTCCATTATTCAACCCAGGTTCCTGTTTGATTTTCGTTTCTCCATTAGTGAAGTCGGGCATCCCGGAACCATTCTGACTGCTCTGATCTTTTCCGGAACCGAGATTTACATTATAGTTTCCATTTCCGCTATTCAGATTATTCATCGCACTTAAAGAGTCGCGACTCTCCCACGACTTCATGAGAATTCTCATTGTCAAAGGTATACTTAAACACTTCTGTAAGACTTTTCCCGTCAGATCTGACGTCTGTTCCGTGTTCGTTATACTTATGCCATACAATTTGCACTTGAGCGCAGAGATATCCGTTAAATCCAATTCCGCTGTCGCCATTGTCTCCTCGAAAGGATGCTCCAAACTTACCGATATGTGTTGCCAGGACAAAGCGCTTACTTCGAATATAGTTGCATGTTCTGGATCTTGTCGAGCCATAGATCTAACGCAACTAGCGATTAACGTATTAAAGAGCGCTTGTTGACGTAAGTATACCAAGATTTGTGGAACGTGCGCTGGATGAGTGAAAGGAATACTACACACTAACACACCTTCCATATTTTTGTTCTCCGTCATGAAATAACAGTGCTGTTGATCTGGTAAAGTCTGTAACAGAAAATAACGTTTAAAATAGCATAAAATTTTAATAATTAAATATCACGTAAAATGTTTCACGTACAACATAAAGTCCTCTGTTATTCCGACAATCCAGTTGTCCTTCGCTGGCATGCTGAATAATTAAACTAAGTAACGGATGGGGAGCGGATATGTCTCCACATTCCAATTCTGTTACTTTCTGTATCCTACGCACTAGTTCCATGCACATCGGCATTTTCTTGGCAAGCTTCAATACAAAGCAAGCGGGTAATACCGACGAATTTGTACCAGTTAACGGAGCATATGATGGGGTACTACAAAATATTAATTATCAAATAGAAATTTATCATTAAAATCAATGCAATCTATGTATTTCGTTAAAAATTACAAACCTTTTTCCTGTAGGACTTCTATTTACAGTTATGATACTAGATGTAGGCAACTTGTGAGCAGTCGAACCTTCCATACAAACAGTAACGGAGTGACCAATCTTCCGTTTGATAACTATTTCTGAATTCAATGCATCACAGGTACGATTCTCCTGATCTATTAAATCATAAGGAGAAACAAAGTATGTCAGCTTCATAGCGTGACCACCTCTTCTTCGTTCAAGGATTCCTGGAATAAAAAATTATTTCCTTATCATGTAAATTCGTATCTTCTTAATCTCATGAAAATAAACACGATTTGACACTAACCAACTGGGCTTTTATGAACAAGATTAAAAGGTTCTTTTATAAATGTTTGCAATTGAGCTAAGATACCCAGATCAGCCTCCAGTGACTGTAAAGCACTAAATGCTTTACATTTTACCTTCTTATCAGCATTTAATTGATATATCGAAGCTAAACCTTCTAATTGTACTGTAAAATCAAGGAAATCTCCTCTTGACAAACAAGATACCAATACATCACAGCTCTGCAAAAATTTCATTAAGAATTATTATATAATAAAATATATTTAAAAAATTATTTTCTTACAAAAACTGATAGTCTATACCTGCTGTTCATTTTTCCCTTCATGATGAATTTTAACATCTTTAACTACACCTGTTGGCTCCAAAAGAACCTCCAAAAAGAACATATCAGAGGAGATAAACAATTCTGTACCTGGTGGACCAGACATCATAAACTTTAAGCTGTAACCCAATTACAATACAAATATTGACTAAATTATCTAATTTAATTTTTCTTAAAATAGGTTATTTTCAAGTATTTACCCTAGTTGTCTAGTTAAACTCTCCAAACGTTCTACCATAGATTGTAAAGACGTTACTTTAATGGAATGTTGCAAAGTATCCAAACATTTTTGTAGTTGACTTTTCTCAGCACTATCAATTGCAAACCTTTTATCCTATTAAAAATAATAAAAAATATTAATGTTTACCCAAATATAATTTATCAACATATCGCAAGTTGCTTACCAACATAGCCATTCGTAAATTTTTGGCAGTTTCCACCAAGGATTTGAACGTAGAAGCTTTGGAACGTAATTTTTCCATAAGCAATTCCATCTGCCACTCTTTTCCCTTATCCATCCCTGAACTACCAGTGGCAGAAGGTTGCCCACCTAAATTATAAAGTGCAATTAGCCATAAAATACGAGATGAATATTACATGAGTAGCAAATAAAAGAAACTAGTTTCAATAAGTAAGGTGAACAAATTTCCATAATCGTATGTAGTTATGTCATGAAAAGAGTAATTAACTTTTTGTATGTGTATGAATAAATATAAGACGAACTTTCATCCGATAAACGTTCAAATTTCTAAAAATGATTTCTATACAAATATTTTATTCAACGGACTAAAATATTTAATTTATTTCGAAATAAAATAAAATTTTATAAATTAAATTCAATAAATTGTAAATTACACTCACTGAGGGGCTTTTGTCCGTTCGCAACATCCATGTATTCCGTGGTGAATCACACGGACGTTTTATCTACACGTATATCGATATACGTTTACTATTATAATATCACAAAAACATCATTATACACTACATTGTCATAGGAGCTGTTATTTTCACCTAACCCACGTTTGATCGCTTAACTGCTCCTAACCTTCACGCACAATATACTAACTATACTTAAAAGCCATACGTTTCTACGTATAGGCGTTTTCATCACGGTCGTACACGCCATGGTTTTCATCCATAGTATGCCTCAAGAAGGAGAATATTATAACGGTTTATTAACTCTCCCTCTTTTACGCCCCCTATAGTTATATTTAGCAGATGAATGTTCATTAAAATATTTAATACTTTTTGAACAATCTGTTATTTATAACAAATAATTAACTATATTTTTAAAAAAAAATTTGTTTCTTAATTTGATATGAATATAATATAATGATATATCGTATAATTAAAATGTAAAATTTCTAGAAGTAGCAGATAGTAGAAGCGGATAACATAAAATACATTTCTATGTAAATTATTATATTCATGTAATATTATGTATATCTAGAATCACAACAAGACAAATATATTGACAAATAATGAAAAATATTTCATTTATAATTCAAACGATACTGCAGGTAATACGTATTTTCAAATTATAACATTTTAATGCGTTTGAGAACGATATCGAAGTGTTGACCGATGCGACATCTGGCGTGTCTAAGAAAGCAAAAAATGTCCCTATTAATGCAGGTAGATGTAAATGTACACTCGAGATATGTACATATGCATTGACAAGTAATTAAAATAAACTGAATCTAATTACCATAAAATTTCCATTAAATTCTACAAGTTTAAATCAGTACCAGAGAATACTAATTACTATAGAATTATAAATTGAAAGTACAATATAAAATAGATTAATGCTAAAAATAAAAATTAAATAATTAATTGAATAAAATATTCTTTCCAAAGCATATTTCCTTTTCTCTCTTTTCTTTTTTATATATAAATGTTTAATACCACCTAAATCAAGAACCTGCTACGTAGATACTAATTTATTTTTGAAGCTTAGGAAAAAGAAGGAAGGAAATCTGGGAAAGGATATTTGGTCGCAGTTTAATAACTTCAATTAACATTGAAAATATTCTTTATTAATGGACATTCCTTTTTCTTGAACTTCGGCTAAAACTTATGCAATTAACTTCATTGTTAATTATTAAACACTTTGCCAAGATACTAATAATGCTACTACACTGAAATGTCCATTATTTAAAAATATTACATGTAAATGATTTCTAAAAAGCTGTATTTCAACATTTTTCCTAAAATTTCTTCTATAAAACTTTTAGACGCTAGTTAAAGTACTTTTTTTTACCACTAAACAAAATTAGGTACTCTTGTACTCTTGCGATCGATATTTACTACGTATATGACAAAATTTCCACGTCTACGTTTTATTATTTATTATCCTAATACTTTATGGCATCTTACCCATAAATCTCTGTTACCAGCAAGCAGATTTTATTTAATACTGATAGCTTTCAATCCAACGAGAAAACAAGTTTCTTTTTAATAAAAATTACGAAATTACTATATGCATCATTTTTGTCCTAATTGAAAAATGATCTGATAAAAATATCAATTCCAATCTTGTATGATACCAGTCAATCTTAAATCTCTCAATATTATTACATTAGGAACTAATTTAATGGATCGACTGTCACCAATTCAAAATTGATCTTTCCTTCTTTCAATCGTTTAGAAATTCTTCTAATCTAACCTTCAACTGATCTGTACCAACTTTCATCCTACTTACAGACTCGAACTCTCAAACTTACAAAGTTATACCTACTTAAAGAAAAAACAAATATTTGCCTATCTAACTGTAAAGCACCAATTAAACAAGTGCACAGTCTTATTTAGGAAAGTCTTTAGAATCATTCATGGACTGGCCCTTTTTCCGTGGTAACTGCAACGTGATGGGTTGAACATCCTGGACTTTCCTGGGCCCCTGATTCGAGCTACGAAACGTGATCTTCAAATTGGGCACGTGTTGCTCGGCCGCCCAATCGAAATTAAAAATTGGGGTTTCCGGATGTAGCTCGGAGTCTGGAGTGTCGACCGGCGTAGTTGGCGTCGCTACATATGGGCTAAGTTCCTGGTGAACGACATCCGGTACCCTTTGCAGAGTGTCCGACCAAACCGGACTCGAATTCCAATGTTCCATGGGTAACTCCGAAGAATCTGCTGTCGATCCTGTTGTCGTGGATAACGCTTTACCCGGAAGTCGTTTATGGCCGCTATTCCTCTCGTTACAACAGTACTCCTTATCTAAGTCCGTGATATAGTACTTGGGCGACAACGTGTCCATGCTGTATTGGCCGTGACATTGCATAAATTTTGCGCGATAACCGCTCAAATTTAATGAATTTTTATGTTGCCCTTTATACCTATCGGTGAATTGACCAAGCGCATAATGACCATGCTGAATATTCATGTGTACGTTCCTATTCTCATGCTCGCTACTGCTGATCGACATATCAACCGGTTCTGCATCCTCTCGTGGATTTCTAGATGCGTAGTCCTTTAACTGTGGCTTCGACGAATTGTGCGGATCTTGCTCTGAATTTCGTATATCAGGAGAGTGTTGCGTGTCGTTGTTATGTGCGTGGGATAAGGAACGACTGTAATCTTGCTGCTGATTACTTTGGCTCCCGGTAGCATATGGCACACCGCGGTTTTGACTCCCGGAGCAGATGGTGTAAGTAAATTTAGTTTGGGATGAATACTGGTACAGCCAGGAACTTGAGCGCATTACTTCCGCCTCCCTATCACTGTAATAGTGCATTATACCGAACACGCTTTTTGTTATAATCGTTACCATCTTTATTTTACTAATAATTACTAAAATAATTGTTAACGATTACCCTCGTATTATCTGTTTAATTTATAAGAAAAGCACGGATATATTTTCTACGTGATCTTTAACATTCTATTTAGCGGATACGAAATGAATTTGATGATAGTAATGAATTACTATCCAATATGAAAAGAAGAAAGCGAGAAATATTCGGAAATGAAAATTACAAATATGGGAACGCACCTCAGAACTTGATTCGTGCACACAATGATAGGATGTTGACATTCTTCGGAAGTATCTTTGACTTGTAAAACGCAATGCACCCAGAACCACCGTCCGGAACGGCTTTGCAGTCTCAACAATGCAGTTGCTGACCGTTCTTGATCAGATTGAATAACTGAAACAACCGTGGATGATATCAAAGCTTTCAAATGTTTTAAATATTAAGACGTATCGTTTAATTTTTAAACGAGTCTCTATTTCGTATTCTTGAAATTGAAGAAAAACATACTAAAATGTATTTACATTTGCTTTCAATTAAAGATAAACTCGAAAGTTCAACTATTTTAAATTTCTATGAACGTACCAGTTTGATGTTTGCAATATGCTGTTCGTATCGAATCCCAGTGTAATAAATTATACCATGACATATTTACTAATTCGTTACGGCTGTATTCCAAATGGCTTTCAGCGCTGAAAATTCAACAAAATTATTCAACAAAAATGTATTCTACCTTCCAAGATCGATTGGAATCTTTTATATTTTTCAAACAAAGAAATAAAAATGTTACGTTTTATCGATATGAAGGTATTTCATATCCATAGAGTGAATGGTGGTGAAAATATTTGTCGCACCCTGCACGATACTTTCTCTAGTTTCTGGCAAAACAACGGGTGTACAGGAAGCAAGGAAAACAAACTCATTTCGATTACAAACAGGAACGAAAGGTAAAAAATGGCCTTCAACTAAAACCACCTATAAAAAATAACGATAAAGCTAAACGCACAAATAATATACTATACACTACCAAAAAGATAACATTAGCGAAGAAAAATAAACATTCAGAATATATAATTGCTGGCATAGCGTGAAATAAAATTAAAACGAGAATTTCTTATTCGACGTTAAGGAAGGGACAAAGAGAAGTTTATTGAATTAAAAAAAGAAAAAAATGGTGTTATTTCGACTAAATACAAAACTTACTTTTTGATCACCGAAACGAAGTTGCCTCCGAGAATTCCTGGATACGTTGATCCGACAAAGAAACAATCTTCTATCGCTTGGAATTGGACTATTTCTAGATAATTGATTTTGTACAACCATGTGATCTTGCTTGTCTATTACGTCGTAAACACTATCCCCGTGGATAAGCAAATCCTCCTAAAATACATTGTGCAATGTAGAACATTGAATTAAATTTAATTTCTCTGACAAACTATGTATGTATATTACATGTAGTATCATAGCTTTCGTTTTATCGCGAACAACGAAACATTTAGAAGCAGTTATTTGATGTTTGGCTTAGTGAATTCTTAATATGATCGATTACCATAATTGTTGTGTCTTTGCAATTACTTTACCATAGAGTGTCCAAGATATTCTGCCGCATTTTCCGATATATACAACAGTTTCCCCTGCTGGGTCATCATCATTATAAATCCGGACATGGCCTGAAAAATTGCATGCATTGTATGGCCAACATTTGTACCGCAGCAACTAACGGTCAAAAATACAATGCGATATCATGATAAACAATATTACTTTTGAAAATCCAATGTTAGGGGTCGGGATATTCGAAGAGTCGGACGGACAGTTTTTCAAGGCTGAAACAAAAAAAATACAATCGATGTATTACTCGACATGTATTACTCAGTGATTAATCAAAGATCCGAGGCTAATCTCTAATTTTCGTACGAAATGTTAAATCCACGAAAATAGATCGATCAAGTATTAAAAACAGTTTTCATCTCGTTATAAACTTTTTTTTATAATTAATATCAGTTATGGATCACTCCGTAATAAATCTACGAATGTTAATGGTGCATAAATACATGTTTGTGAATTAAAATTATAGTTACTCGCGTAACACGATCAAAATTCATGGATTAGAAACGTTTATGACTGTTATACAATACGTTATAAAACTTAAGCTTCGCGTATAATAACATAATGTTATTACGATGTTCAAAAATGGTATACGAAACCAATGTCTGTGTTGCCAGGATCTTATCGTTACCGTTGCTTTTATTATTCATAAACATTTCAGCTTAAAACTTTTCCAGATAAGATCCTGTTTATCTCAATAACTATAAAATAGCTTTATGGACAACATCTCGTATGTAAACATAGGATAACGAGAAAAGTAATAAATATAAATTAAGCGATAAAGCTTGGCTAACGTTGTCGAAACATTGAAACAAACAAAAAAAAAAGAGATTAAAACCTCTATCAAAATAGTTCGATTAAAGTAATTAGAATAGCGCACTGTTTCAAAATTCTTTTGTCTAGAGGATTTCGGTACCGAAACTTTCGCGTGTTCAGATTTTCAGAGTTCAACTCTGTCCATAATTTCTTCAAATTGAACACGTATGTGCTACTTTGCCTCAGGATCACTCAACAAAGATATAACCAAAGCGGTATTTCTCAAAGCACGTCGAGTTTGATGAAAATATAATCGAATCCCCTCTCCTCTATCGAAATCTTTCTTCGTCCGCCATGAAAAAAGGGGCATAACCGATCGAAATCCAAGGAAACCAAAGGGTAACGACAGAAAATTTGTTGGATCTGCGCGTTTTCCATGGTTGTCCCGGGGAAAGAGAGCTGGGGAAAGAAAAAAGGAGCGAGAAAGAGGAGAGGGAAAGAAGCGTATGCTAATGCAGTACGGGTACGTTTACAAACGGCGCTACACGGGACTATAGTATCGAATACTGTGAAACAATGAGTATGTAGGAGAGAAAGAAAGAACGACGGAGAGTGGAGAGACGATACAGAGGGAGTATGGGTTACAGGAGCGTGAGAGTGTTGTTGCAAAGGCCGACAGGTCAGCGGATCACCCGGAACTCGCGCTTAGACTCCGCTGAGTTTGAATGTACGCCGATCTTACCTTCTTGCCTTACCTACCTCCCTACCTTTTACCTATATATTACTCTCTACGCTTGCACAACGGAGATGCCCGAAGTTTTTGATGCTCGAACGACCATTTAATATTCTTGTCAAACGATCGATCCTTATTCCTACGAAATTTCGATCGATATTACGATTATTAAAACACCAATAACTTCTCCGTTAGAAATGATAATACTTATCGTTATTATCGAGAACGTTCATGCAAGCATTTCTTAATACACTGAAACGATATTTAAGCGAAGATTTGCTTCGTCCTGTGAATATTGTAACCAGACTGCGGATTTTTTACGTGTTTATGGAAAATTTGCAAGTACAAAAATGTTCAGAATACATATAACATGTAAAATTATGTGATACTCAAAGAATTAATATTAAAAAGCTCGCTTAAGTTCTATTTCCTGCATTGTGCCTATGGAGATATGAATTTCTATAAATATTCGCAGTCTAATTGGAACGAATACGAATAAGGTTGAATATCTTCTGTACTTTTCCGTATTATATGCCTTCTGTATATTTTTGCATGTTTAAATTCTCGTTTGAAACGTAATGCTCGATTTCGATTTGAAAAATTGTTGAAATTTGATACGCTTTAAGCATGTTTCGGCGAATTGTCGATAATATAATTTTGTCGTTTCGGTTCAAGAATTCGTTGGACGATGCATATTTATGATATTACGAGTAAAACAAGACTTGCAAATGGAACAGGATTTTTTTTAATACGATAGACGAAAAGCAAGATTCAGTAATGTGTAAAAGTTTGTATGATCCGAGTTTGAAAAATTCAAGTATAGACAAACAGAGAACCTCGAAAACTTTCTATGTTAATCCACTTTTGTAACTTGATAACATATCGATGGTTTTTAACTTCTTCTATTTTTAACACCCTACACTGTCAAGGAATTGTCTCAAAAGCAATGAAAAAGTGGTATAACTGTGAAATTATGGCGACGCAAACGGTGAACAATTATTTAGATAATACAGAACTTGACTTGTGAAATTATTTATATGGTATGTTGAACGATGTAACTTTATGAACAATGTAGTTATAATTTAATTTTGAGTCGTTAATAATTCATTTTAAAGATCATTTTGTTATGGACATTAATTTATAACGTACCACTGTATTACCTTGTCTGTCCCGTGGTATTAGATCAACACATTCGTACATTATTATTCGAGCATTAAAAGTTAAAAATAATCAGTATCGCTGTTCGTATAATATTTATATTTTTTAAAACGACTGCAATAAACGATAATGCTATTTTAGTCGCTACGATTATCTGCCACTTACCACCTTGAAATAACTAATACAGTTACTGATATTTTGATATTGGTTTTTGCGGTGACGTACAAGTCTACTGGAAGACGGAGAATGTAAAAATTAAAACGACAAGCGTCTCGCCATGAAACAAAGGCATAGCGTTCACCGTGCAGCAAGTATACGCAAAAGCATTCGCAATTTTTTATCTTTGCCCTCAACAGTTTTCGATACCTATTATAAAGTCGATTATTTTATACGCAACGAAATTCCTTGTAGCGAATTAACAATTAATACAATATATATTCATGGATAACAATCGTTATCTATGCGCAATAAAAATTATTACAAAATCTAGTGTTTCTTTGTCATATTCTAAAAATTTCGGTTTGTTTGTTCAATTATGAAAAACAAAATAGTATCTTCCTACGCAGATTGTACACTAAAATCTATGTTTCATACACTGATGATTTATATACATAGCGAAGATTCATAGAATCCTCACTTTTAATTTTACATTTAGATTTTCACTCCGTAAGTTACAGATACAGATAATTCTTCGACAAAGTTTTCTACGATGTATTATTATAAAGTAAAAGTCTAATTAATTAGAATCGAGAATACAGTATTAGTCGTTTCTTTACAAATCACTAAGCTGTAGAAGCAAGGAAGCGACTGTGGGCCAGTCGAATATTTAATTTTAGGCTTTCAGATACAAGAACCACTGAAAATCAATGAAATAACACGCGTATGCGATAATCAGAAATGAGCCATGTGCCTCTTCTCTGACTCGCATCGCGTGTATTCAACAAATTATTAAACTAAACAAACCAGCTAGTCTATGAAAAGCATTTCTTTCTACTTCTAATTGTACTTCGGAACTTTCTCATACCGACGGTCGTAGATGTTTTTAAAGCATGGTAATTAAATAGCTTACTCGTGCCTACCGAGAAATATTTATGCAAAATTAACTATATCTATATCGAACGACTCCTTTTCTATCGAATTTTGTATAAATAAATGTAACAAGATCAAAATATCGAAATTACGTTAAAATAAGCGAGTAATATTTGTTTTCGCGGTATAGAGTTTTCCGGAATCAAACATGGCGGTTGCCGAGTACCGTTTAAAAAAAAAACCACTTGAATATCACAAAAACATAGTCACCCGCGTAATAACCATGGTCTTTTACGCATTAACCGGGTACCAAGATGATCAACTCGATGAGGACAAAATTAACGCGCGATTACGATAAGAATATCTTTAACATATATACCTAGAAATCCTAAATTTCCAAATGTTTGCGACTCTTTAGGTAAACGACTCAATTAGATTTATCCTTTGATGCTTACCTTGTTGAAAGTAATTGGCTTTTCGAAGAAATACGCAGACCAAGGCCATAAGCTGTAACTGGGAAAGCCTCTGACGAGTTGAGGGCGGTAATGGCAGTAAATCACGTAAGTTGGCGATTTCGGCATTTATCAGGTCCCTTCGAAGTTTGCTGGCACCTTTCGTTGATTTGCTCGCATCTATCCTTCAAGCACACTCAGATGTTACCGATACGCTATACTTTGCCAGACGGCTGAAACTACTTGCGAAATTGACGCGCGTTCAACGGACATTTCTACTATTTCTAACCGATTCCTTGCAAATGACAAAACACATTCACATATATATACATATATATATGTATGTATGTAAAAATTGTCTAAACCACATGCAAATGGAATCTTATATTAATTTCTAAAGATATGCTCGAGCGACTATTTCTATCACCGACGGAAAAATAAACCGTTATCAATAGAATATAATACAATACTGTATAAGAGAAGGATAACAGTTAATCCTCCATCGTTTCGATCGAAAAAAGAAAGGTACATCGAAATTCAAATTTCTGCGAACTGATCGAATACAATCCACAATGTGACGAATGCCACTGTCGAAGGCGCTAAAGGGGTAGGAATCAGAATCGACGGTCAATGGTCTGAAGATAAGTGAATGCGTTAAATGTATCGTTCGACACGTCGATCACGTGACCGAGCATTACTTACCGATTGAACATATTTCGGTAACCAGGAGGACATTAGTAGCGGATCACTTGTAGACGACGAACGAGACATCCGGGTCGGCAGGTTCTCGCAAAACTGCAGCTACGATCTAACATCCGGGTCATAACGCGCTACTACACTGAACACGTGGATACTGGCAGAGGCTGGTTCTCCTACCTTCTCACCTCCGCAGCCCCCCTTTTTCTCCTTTGCCGCCACCACCAGCGCCACCCACCTTTACCTCCCTTTCCGTCTACCTCGAGCTCAGGCCATCCTCTTCTAACACACAAATGGTATGATATTTTCTTCCCTGTTCCGCTGTTTATATTTCTTAGTCGCTCCCACTCGTCAATTTATCTCACTCGTTTATTCCCTTTCTCCAGTTTTTCGCTCGCTCGCACCTTTACCCCATGTTGCTACTACGGTCACGATCGGGCAATCGTGTCCCTCTACCACCGCCATCATCGCCATCCTCGCCACTACCACCGGCTACTGGTTACGTTTCCTGTACATGCGGTTTTGTCCGAATCATTTGCGCAAAGTCCCGCCTCGAGAACTTTTCGGTACTGGCTGAGAGCGTGCGCCAGGGGTACACCATCAGAGTACTCGGGTAAGGTTGGGATTTTTCCGAACGGAACCAACCTTTCGAACAAGGTAAATGTTCGTAAAACAGCCGGTAGATCGGTTCAAAATGTTTTTTTTTTTTTTTTATCTTCTCTCTGGTTGTTTGCTAACAATTTTTAATTATTTTGAATAATTTATTATTTTAAAGTTAAAAGAGTGTGAGATACAGTGAGGTTAAATATTACTGAATTTATAGAACATTTATACTTTCTTTACGTAATTTGCAGATATTTGCAAATTCTTTTGAATAATTTGTTCTTTGAGTTGAAACGATGCAACGTACAAAGGCAGTCAAAGTATTATCGAATTTGTAGAAAGAATGAAGTTAAGGACTTGTTATTTTTTACGTTATTTCCTATGATATATTCTTACGTGATATTTTTTGATGTTACTCTTGTTACTCGTCAAATAAAGAGAATAATGAACATATTTGGTATTTTTTTTTTCTTTTATATATTTGTTACTTTATTACACATTTTTCGTCAAATATCTTATACATATTTCCTATTTAAAATATCGTTTTACGAGATTATTGGCATCAGAGGCAGCTTTGTGTCAACCATTAACGGTTACATTGTGATAAACCATTGATCGAACAAATTTTCACCCCTTCTTACAATATTAATACTTAATTTGCACTAGAATGTAAATTGAATTAGTACATCGAATTTCATTTATTTATCTTACTTCATAAGCATATTTCTTATAAGAAATTACACTGCTCGAAATAATTGGAATAGCACTCTGTTGACTTCGGTAATGATTAAGCTTATGTATTTATTTTATTCTATAATTTAGGAGGCGATCCCTTAATTATTTTGAGCAGCACACGTAAAAGTACTACAGATATCGATACTTTATATTAATCGATTCGATAGACAACGTTCGTTCTTAAGCTTAAAATTATACTCAGAACGAAATAGCGGGTTGCGAAATTTTTTAATCGACTTTACCTTACGAACGTTTGTTCATTTTCCAAATTACAGACGATATGATGTATCGCCTTTCAAGACTTTTAAGACATCTTAAGACGAAAATATTAAACAATTTTGCAGATATATAAAATTGATACCACGCACCAAAACAATTTATCTGGTCATAGTAATTTTATTTAAGTCAAGAAAACAACATATTATGCTTCTTTAGGATCGACAAAATTATGTTAAAAGATGTGCACTAAAAAATGATCGTACTAAGAATCATATTATTTTTATCTCAGAAATTTCTCGTTTCTAATTAATTACCTAAGTAATTAAAAAAGTCTAAGGAAGCACCCTGTACGTTTCCATACTTCGCATAACTAAATTGTGAAGAAAGTGGTAAAGGAATCTTATACAATGTAAGAGGATAAGCGTACGCAGGTGTGTGTATGCGTAACTTAATGATATCGCAATATTAGAAACTAACGTAAATATTTTTATGTAACACTGCCAACTATTTGTAAAAATATCGTATAAAGTAGTTACTAATAATTTGATAATAGCCATAACCGAACTATAGCAGTTAATTTCCTTCCATTTTGCACGCATTCTAGATCTATTCTTGTTCCTCCAGTTTTTCTGTCTTTCATTTGCAATAATCCAAGCACGAAACAATTTAAATCAATTTTTAGTCGATTTTACATATAAAATTTGCGTTACTATTGAACGTTCGATAAGATCGAACTCATTGATATATCCTAATATAATTTATTACTGTACTAATTATTAATATCATTAATATTATTAATATCGTCGATACGACATATAGAACGGTTTTCGAACTTTGTCTATAACATACTATTTCTTTACTAATAATAAGCAGATATCGTATTTTGCGGAAAAAATAGACATTTGCTAAAAATTGATATACATTTCAAAATACAACTGCAGATGCAATAATTGTTGTAAAATTAATACAAAGTTCGTTTAATCAAAATTACATGATACGAAGGTACCGTGGTTGGTACTTCTCTTTAAAACAGAGAAATTTATCGTATATATTGAATTCATCAGATTTCCAAGTTAAAAATAAGATGATTCTTTGATACCTTCGCGTGTATTTGCACGCTACTTCGTTACTCTGTTTGAATTTTCTTAATTTTAAATGATTTCCCATTTACCTATAAATGCAAAAATTTCAATTTTAATCTTCTATCCTTTTGATCGATAGAAACAATTTCATGCATATGTATAGATATGTATAAGTCAAAAAAGAAACATTTGAAGTTAAATATACTAGATGGAGCAAAATAACTAAATTAAATTTATGTGTGTGATTTACGGCAAAATCGAACGCGCGTGTTAAAAGTACAAATATTTTTAGCATATTTTATCTACTTTATCATGATCTGCATTTACATGTATTATTCCTTTAATCTTACTAACTCAAATATTCTTCTATATATAGCTTGTATCGTATTAACTCTAAATAACATCTTCCAAATTTTTACTGAATTTACGATAATATTAATCTAATTCAAAATATTATGCTCAAAAACTAAATGTGTGCTGGTTACTTATGAGAAAGAGAATTGACTAAATAAAACGCGTTGAGTGACTCACGCTGTACATATACAAGATATTCTGTCCGACTTTATTAAAAATATATTATCTTCTGTATTCAATTTTTTGAATGTTTTATTTTCTATTTTTTAATATGAAACAGACATCATGTATTTAATTGCAAATAATGTATAGTGGCATTTGATTTCAAAAATTTTTTAAATTATTGATATCTCTTCAATAAAATCATATACTTTCCAGAAAATGAAGAATATATGATTATACGAGCCATATTTTTTTTTTTATAATAAATAAGTTAATGAATTGTATTCGATTTGCTTTATTCAAATGTTTGTATAAAATTTTAAATATTTGAGGCTATATATCTTAAAATTCTCCAAATCATGTAATGAAAGAAATAACAAAATGTATAATTTGGTAAGGAAGAAGTGATTGTGTTTTTTTTATTTTATTATGTCATTTCCGACAAAAAAATTTTATTAATAGATTTGAAATATTGAAAGAAATTTAAGATAACATTTTAATTGCTATTAACGCTTCATTGACTATGATATCTTATTTCGGTGTATCCGAACGCAAAGTACGAAAAATATATACCAATTATCATGAATTATTATCAAATTCAACATTATAGACACTAAGAAAGAATTCCTCAAAGAAACGTATTACTTTTAATCTATTTATTTTTAAATATTTGCATTAAACATGTGCAGTTAATCAGAAAATCAACATTCATGTTTCTTTATTTTCTGCATTTCATATTTGTCCACTGCCACACGTTTGTGCAATTATACGTTCAGAGGAATTGAAAATAACAATTACGTGGAAATTAAGAAAAATTCATAAACAATTCTCCCACTTTTCCTCTTCCGCTTCTTTGCAGATGTGATCAAATTAAATCTTTAACGATTGAACACAATCATACATACATATACATATATATATATATTATATATATATTATATAAATATATATATATATATATTATATATATCAGCTTTCAAGCTGTATATACAAACATTTGTGTTCTAGAATAAATGTTGAAGTTAAAATCAATTTGCACAAATTAATTGAATCTTATGATTCTACGTATCCTCTAAAAATGAAATAATTCATTTACATTGCTTCTTTTGTATCTATATATACAAGATGTTTTCCACCTTCCTAGTAACATTATAGGAGTGAAAATAAGAAAAAGATGTTACATGAAATTTGATATTTTGACATTTTGATACGCTATCTCACACAATACTTCGCACGATAACTGAAAACCAATTACTGTGGCTATAATAAATAGTTAGAAAACAAAAAATATCTTATAAGTACAGGCGAAGTAAACACGATCGACTTTCCGTATTATACAGCTTTAAATCTGCTGTTCCGCCTTTATTGAGGCTACATTCAATATTTGCCTATAATTTTGTAACAAAGCTTTTATAAACAAACTTCATATGACATTTTTTTCTTATTTTCACTTGTAGATCATGCTCCTACAATCTTGCCGGAATAGTAGGAAACACCCTGTATAGCAACTTTCAATCATCTACTATGTAAAAAATGAACAAAGAAGCAAAATGAAATGCAATTGAAACATGCCATTTTGTTAGTCATAGACACTGATCAAACATAAGGTGTGACAAAGCTAATATAATATTATTATTCATGAGTCAGCTAATTCTCTACTATCGTCATCCCATTCTGTGAAATTATTCGCTTTAGTTTGCTTGTCATTCTTTTCCACCTCTTGTTCTCCCTCAAGATGCTCCTCTTCAATGATCATAACTGATTCCTGCGATTCGCCTACACTGTTACTCTGTTCGCTGCATTGTTCATCATATTCCACTATTTCTGTCTGTTCTTCTACGTATTGTATAACTTCTTCTACCTGATCGGAACTGCATTCCTCCAATATTTCCGACTGTTCAACTTGCATTTCCTCCTCCATCACTTTTTCCTCAACTTCTTCAACCACTTCCTCCACTATCTCCTCAGTTTCTTCTGCAAGTTCCTCTGACTGATAATTCTCGTACGTTTGCCGTTCTACTTCTTCGTTTCCGTGAATGTAAACGATCATCCCATCCTCCGTACCTTGCATTACAATTTGCTCGTTATCAGTAATGTTTAGCTGTTGTGGCTGCTGCTGTTGCTCATTCTCCTGCTGTTGGTAGTTGTCATTATCAATCAGCATTATCATATGTTGCCCGTCCAGCTCGTGCGTGTTATAAGTCATTTCATGCGAAATATTGTTTAATTGCATCTCCGGTACAACATATTCGGATACGTTCGAAGCTCCATCCTGAGATTCCGAGGAAACACTATCTCCAACACCTAAGGATGCCGCTATACCACTAGCCACGTGACTCAAGGCTTCCGCTTCTGAAGAAGGTTCTAAAGAAATCGTTGGCATAGATACCGAAGCTGTATCCGAGCCTCGCAGATCCTTGTGCACGCAATCGATATGAACTTGCAAATTCGCAGCTTGTATAAAAATTTTACCACAATGAGCGCAACGATGTCCCTTCTTTTTGCCGTCCGGCAAGTTTTCGTGGCCCGTATTAATTTCATGGGTCGTCAATTCGGTAACTTCTTTAAACGTTTGTGAACATTGTATGCACTGAATCTCTTCGAAGGATGATGAATGTTGACGCGACGTGGGTCGATGATTATGGTTGATTTGATGCCTCACCAAAAACGCTTCCGATAGTGCCACGTAAGAACATGCTTGGCATTTTGGAAAACTCATGCTTTTCGGAGGAGGCACATTGTGCTTCGTATAAAGATGATACATCAGGATATTTCGTTTGATCGCTTTATAACCACAGTGTTCACAAACTCGCATGTCAAATTTTTCATCGTGTACATCTTGCATGTGTCTTCTGTACATATAGTAGTTCGTATACTCTTCTTCTAAATCACACTTGTTACATTTCCAAGGCCCAGTCTCGCCACCATCTACGCTTCCGTTACTCTTTGCCTCGGTTTCTTCGCTGTTATTGCTTGACATCAGGTGATCAGACTTCAAAACTACATAAGAGACTTTTGTCTTGCATGCTGAATTACTGTCCGAAGACTTTGCTTCTTTTTGCATGATCTTCAAACGTATGTTCTTGTTATTTTTCACTAAATGAGGGTATTTCTTCAATACTTCTCGAATGATCTTTGCGTGATTATTGATCGAATCTTCTGAGTTTGTACGTTTCCCCTTTTCCATATTTTCTTTCTCTTCGAGATCAAATCGCACTCTTTTAGATGGCGAAGGCTGCGTATCTTGATCCCTTTGGAAACATCTAGTTAGGGACCAGTCATCATCGGAATTCATTTCCTTCAGACTCTTCTCGTTTGTATGACTATCATCTTCCTCATCTTCAGTTGTATCATTTTTACTGTCTCTGTCTGGGGAACATTTACCACTAGGCGAATTATCTCTTTTATATTTGTCTGGCGCTTGAACGATAGGCTTTGTATTGTACGTAATGTCATCGAATGACGAAAACACCCCAAGCGCAAACTCTTCAGCTTCGGGAAGATCAAATCGGGAAGGTCCAGGAGTTACCTCTGTAGGCCTATTTGTCGACGGCATCCCGTGGAATGTTCGCATTTCATAATTAAGCGATGACATACTTTGTGGTGTATCTAGTTTCCTTTTCCAAATAGGAAGCCTAACATGATAAAAAAAAACATTTTTTGTATATATAAAATTGAAGAGTAAAACTTATATGTAACTACATTATTTGTAATTAGAATGAGTATTTGAATCTCTAATCTATATGCAGACAT
Organism: Bombus superbus; assembly: GCA_014737385.1. NCBI lineage: Eukaryota > Metazoa > Arthropoda > Insecta > Hymenoptera > Apidae > Bombus > Bombus superbus. The sequence goes on along the minus strand of JACXIK010000019.1, from coordinate 10,592,406 downwards.
ACTTACTTTCTACCTGGTAATGGCTGATTTGACAGTCCCGAGGATGAAGTGGAAGTAGTTATTTGTTTTGTGCTAGATGTTGAAGGCTTTGAAACTGCTATTATAGGTCGAGTCTTCCCTGTCTGTTCATTTTGCAGAAAAGTAGTATTAAATTGTGCATCAAGTAATTTAGTTAAAACAGTCATGTTCATTTTCTGTGCTGTACGATACAAAGCATGTTGCTCAGAAGTCCAATACTCTAATTGTCCAGTGTACATGAAACTATAAAAGTATTATAATATGTATGTATATTACAAATATAACAACTTTATTTGCTATATAGACTGTGTTAAAATTTACCTTATAATTGATTTCACACATTCATATGGCATATCTGGTGGCATGATAATTACTCCATCAAAATTTTCATATTTTTCTCTTTGCTCACGTTCAAGTTGCATAAAATAATCTGTGCATGTTGTTATAACTAAACGATGAGCCTGAAATATTAATGAAGAAATTCTTTGAACTAAATATGACAATAAATAGTGAAGAAATATTTAATTTTAAATATTTAATAACAATTTTTAAGTATAAGTAAGGAATGTACAAGATACCTGAACAGTGATATCACTGGTGGGAAACTTGATTGTAAGATCAAGTAATTCCTCTTCAAAATAAAGTTGTTGAAGTCTTTGAAGAAAGAAAGTCCCCCAGTTATCTACCTTCACTTGCTTCAATCCCCGTGAAGGAAGTTGTTTTTCCTGATTTGTTATTTCCATTGTACACCTGTATGTTATTAGTTAAGAAAAAAGCTTTTGAAAGATTCTTTTTGAAAGACTCATTACTACTTAAATCCTTCATTAATATTTTTTGTGGAAAAATTAATTAAAATATTAGTATGTAGTTGTTTAATGTTATTTTCAACATGCATTAATAAAATTAGTAATTAATAAAAATTAAGTATTAGAAAATATGTATGTATATATATATATATATATATATTGTAGTACAAAATAAATTATTTCTTTTACTACAATATGCTGTTTATAAGAAAATTAAACTTTCATATTAATCTAATAAACTATTTCTTTACCTGATATTATAAAGTTGAACTATTTATTATATCTACTTATGCTGTCAACACACATGCACCAAATCCTGTAATAAGAGAAAAATAAAAAATATCACAATCTTAATCTTTAAAATTAAATTATAAGATACTACACTATGCATTATTCTCTAACAAAAAAAATATATGAAGAGAAATTTCACATCTTTTCGATTACATTACTCACAAATGTTAAAAGTTAATTATTAATTACAAGATTATATAGTATCATATGAAAAGAAATTATTTACATCATACATGCTATTTCAAAGGCTACAAATATTACTTAACATTTTTGAGAATAATCTCTTCGTACTTGTGACTCAAATGCCATACAATCCATGTCACAAAGGGAAATTATTCCCCAACTAATTACTTAACAGTAACTTAACCTGACTGGCTTCTAAAAATCAAAAGTTTCATATCTAACATTACAATAATAGTGCATCAGCGGGGTCCATTGACATCGGAATATGGTTGTGTGACTTACAGTAGCGACTAGTAGCAAGCGAAGTACGCTAAGGTAAAAATTCTTTAGCATGTATATCACCATATATACATTGCTGAGATCGCTTCGAAATTCGATTAGACTAAAATATTGCAAAAAGAAGAATGCTACGCAAATGAAAAGAAGTAAAAGAGACTTCTGACGAAAGTATCAGCGCGTACTTTGCGGAACGCTGAAAAATGGAAGTTTAATAATGATGCACATCTTTCTTTCACGATCAAAGTCGAGCATATTAATGGTTATTTCGAATATATACAAATTCAAAATACCCTGTGGATGTATTGCACATACCTATTTAACAATATTTCAATATTCCTCTCAGCTCCATCTCTTATAAATTTCCTTAGTACACAAGTAATATTGAACATTCCATTGTATATCACGACTCACAGATGGAGTTATACGTATCAATTGATCACCACAGGAACAGGATATAAAGAAACGTTCAACTATGGAATTATGAATCGTTACTATAAACTACGATGGCTCATATTTTGCGTAATCTGCATAATGCAGAAAAAAAAGTATTTTTGTGTTATTGTGTATGATTCCATACGATGAAAGCAGAGAGAATTTACATGGAAAAAATATAATTAATTTCATAAATTTAGGTGGAAGGTAACGAATGAACTACGAGAATGGGCAATACGAATTTATGGCGAAGAATGGCTGTTAATAACTTTAAATATTATCAATAGTCAATTGAATTTGTAAACAAAAGATTTTTTATTATTTATATCACATTAAAGTTTAAAGTATTTAAAAATATTTCTTCACAATGTACATTGTAATATACAAAATTCATGCAAAATATTAAAAATTGATACACATGCAAATAAACAATCTGTTCTTCAAATTTCTTCAATATAATCGAGATTTCTTAAAACCACTGAAACTTTACCCATAGTTAATATTTCGGAAATGAATTCTAGGGAATTTATGTAGTGATTCTGACACTATAATCAAGAATGCATGCAATTTTTTTTATAAAATAGACTATACAATTAACGACAACAGATACAACATTTTGGTTATTGCAGACGATATTATGAATGGAATGTATGAAACAATAGCTGACATCGATAACTATCGGTGATTAAACGTATAAAGTCTTTGATGGAAAATGTAAAGGGAATATCCATAAAAGAGGTGAATACATATATGCGTTTTAAAAGTTGTCATCAGCTGCTACCATTTGTTCTTTTGTTATTTTTAAAGAAATTCTTTCGTCTCCTTTCAGAATTCTACAATTTAAAAAAGATGGGGAAAAGAATATTTATCTTTAATCGAAGCTGTTTTTAACAGATAGGGAGGCAAAAATTTTAATAACATCTTGTAAGTAAGCATTACATAGCAATATTATTTATATTTTATAAAATTAATCTTCCTATGTATTGATATTACTTACAAAAAATCATTTTCATTCAAACTAACAGGTTTTATATAATGATGAGGTTGAACTTTAAAACATTATTACTTATAATAATAGTTGCAGTATTAAGTTCAATATTAACATCATGGAATAATTGTGGCAGCCCATCGTTTTTTAAAAACACTGATTGGAAATCAAAATTTCAGCATAAAGTAAGCATAATTTGAGTCAGATAATCAATTTGACATACATTAGTATTTCTATAAAATTATTTAGTGTGGAAATTTTATACGATAAAATAATATATTTATTATTTATTATTATTACTTCTCTTTTATATAAAGGACCGAGTAAACTTTGAAACTGGATATCAAGAGATAGATTGTCATATAAATGGTGATTATTCTATTGGATGTCGTAAAGAAGGAGATGAAGTTTACATACCATTTTCATTTATTCATAAATATTTTGAAGTAAGTAGTAAAAGTAAAGTAAATGATTAATTAGAATAAAATACTAATATGTTTACCCTAACCCCAATCAGATTTATGGAAAATTAGCCACCTATGATGGCTTAGAAAGATTTGAATGGTTACACAGTTATTCCAAAATCGTTAATCCTAAAGGGAAATATGATCCCAGAGGAGTGTTTATGACCTTTGAAAATTATAATGTTGAAGTTCGAGAACGTGTTAAATGTATTAGTGGAAATGACGGAGTACCAATATCTACTCAATGGGAGAGTCAGGGATATTATTATCCTACTCAAATTGCTCAATTTGGATTATCACATTATAGTAAAAATTTGACAGAACCAGAACCTCATAGAAAAGTAATAGAAGACTCTGATAAAGTTAAAAGAGAATGGATTATACCTCAAGGATCTATTGCATCTAGAATATTTGATAAACATGTTAACAGTCATGTAATGAGATTTGCAACACCAGAAACTAGTACTTCTGGTATTACTTTAAAATTAGATCATGTACTGGATTTTGTATTGAAATGGGATTTTAATATTAAAGATAATGGAAGCATTATGATCACATTGCAATCTAGAGAAAGAAAAGAAACGTATTACCTTCATTATGTTACTAGTAATATAGTATTGCATATATATAACAATCACGTTTATTACGGAATTGGTCAAATTAATCACCAATGGAAAAGATTCACTAGAGACTTAGTAATAGATTTACAAAAAGGTTTATACTTAAATGATAAAAATAAAAAGAAAATGTCTCGTTCGAAATTAAAGGTAATGTATGTACTTAACAGTTACTATAAGATAATAAAAAAATAAACATTAAGAATGAACTGTTTTACAGATCGTGAAAATGACATTGTATGGATCTGGAATGATTGATAATGTAACATTATCTACAAGTGAACACATGGAACAATTCTATGATGCAGCTAGATGGTTTGTTAGTAACCAGAACATTAGTTCCGGTGGATGGGCAAATCCTGTCAGAAGAAAAGTAGCTCCAGGAATGGCTACTCTTGAACCTGGATGGTATTTTATTTCAATAAATTATTTAGTTTATACATATGTTACCACAATATACTTATTTAAATGCATGCTTTTACAGGTATTCTAGTATGGGACAAGGACATGCAATTTCTGTATTAGCACGAGCATATTATCATTCGGGCGAAGAAAAATATTTACAAGCTGCTATTAGAGGTTTGCAACCTTTTAAGTTATCCTCTAGCAAAGGCGGTGTAGCTGCAATATTTTTAAGCAAATACGTGTGGTACGAAGAATACCCTACGACACCCTCTTCGTTTATACTTAATGGATTTATCTATTCTTTAATTGGTTTGTACGATCTAAAAAGCATAGCAACAGGTAAGGATGCGGAAGAAGCATCCCGCCTTTTTAATCAGGGTATGACATCCTTGAAAAACATGTTAACGCTATATGATACAGGTTCTGGTACTACATATGATTTACGTCATTTTACGTTAAAAACTGCTCCAAATTTAGCTAGGTGGGATTATCATTCTACTCATGTTAATCAACTTCTTCTTTTAAATTCAATTGACAATGATCCGATTTTTACTACTACAGCAGAACGATGGATAGGTTACATGAATGGTAAGAGAGCTGCACACAATTAACATACCATCCTTTAGCGATCGACTGATTTTTGCATTCATTTTTATTTTTAATTTATTGATATTTAAAATTTCATTCCTTCTGCTCTATTTTGTATCATACATTTTGTAAATAAAAAAAATAGTCACAGAATAAAGTGGACCAAACTATACTTATCTTTTTATGTAATTATTGTTACATGCAAACAGTAAAAATCAAATTTGTAACATTTGTTCGCTACTAATGAAGGCTGCATATGTACTTGGCTATCCCACCATAGCAAAATATCAAATTTAGTACTAGATAGTTAAAACTACATATATTTAAAAAGACAAGTGTATTATTATATTTAAAAGTAATTTATTCCATTTAATTATAACAAATAAAATTCCTATTTAGAGTATTTCAGATATTTCAAATTAATATTTAGAGCCATTCCTGAACATGACTTATAAAACTTAATTAGTAGATGTAATGTGTAATTGCGTTACATGTAAATTTTGTACTTAAAGAATTAAACTCGACATTTAAACTATTTTATAAATGTATATTTTTTAATTTCAATGTTATGTATTACATTCCTTTGATTATTTGAATATTTCACTTTTAACAAATGTATGGATTAAGATAAATTTCATACCTTTAATGAAAATATTTAAATTATATAAGAAGTTCTTTCGAATAAGAATGTAATACATTTTGAAGTTTTTTTGTATATTATACTACTTTTATATGAAATTTAATTAAACATCATATGTGATACCAATTTAACAAATAAAATGAAATTATTTTATTTATAAATTTTTCGTACTTGTTCAAAAATAAATTTTTAACCTACTTTTTTCCCCAAATATATATAATTTAACAATGAATGAAACTTATTTCATTGGATTTGAATGTATGCTTGTGAATGTGTGTGGCCTGTTACATGTTGGTACTTCTGACAGCTTAGGTTATGGTATATATTCTTGTAGTTTACAAGACAATAGTTATTCCAATATGTATGCAAAAATTAATATTACATAGCGTATAAATAATTATGACGATCTTTTGTGAGTATTTTTAACATAGTTGTTATTGTTTAATATAAAATTGAAATGTTACTAAAATATGTCATATCAAATTATATGTGTTTTGAACTACAGGAAAGGATTTTGAAATTCAATCTACGAAACATATTATATTATTGTTAATTGTATTTATGACTTAATTGCTAATATAGTAAATAGCTTTTTAAATGTAGCAAGAAAGCAGTTTTACTTACAGAAAATAAGTATTAGTATAAAATTATAATTATTGAGTGCATCGCTGAATATAAATATTTTTATAAGAGAAAATGAATGAAGTACAATACAGACATTTTACCTTATAATCATCTTTTTTTTTTCTATTCTTATATTTCAGGTTAAATTAAACACAAGCATCATAAATAATAATCGAAATTTTATTATGTAAAAATGAGTGGTGGAGTAGTTCCAAGTAAATCAACAGTTTATATTTCAAATTTACCTTTTTCATTAACAAATAATGATATACATCAACTTTTACAAAGTTATGGTAAAATTGTAAAGTAAGTTATAAAATTTAAATAGCTAATTTTTTCATTCTTTATTAGTTTATTAAATATATATTTGTAGAAATATATTATTTAAATATTTTATATAGTTCATTTATTCTGATACTCTATCTGATCCTTTCCTCAAAAATTGTATAAAAATTATTGCTTACTACACACTTAATTCTCACACATATTTCCAGGTTAAATTTTCTTATATATCTTGATTTTAATAAAACATAAAAATTTTTAATACTTAAAGAATAAAAGAAATTTTTTACATTACATGTACATCAAATAATTTAAAGTGTAATCTTATTGTACATATTTGAAGTACAATCTTACTTATCTTTAGAGTGACAGTAATGAAAGACAGAATTACAAGAAGAAGTCGAGGTGTTGCATTTGTATTGTTTCTTACTCCAGAGGATGCTACTAGTTGCGCGAAAAACTTAAATAACACAGAGGTAAACTGTAGTTTTGTTATTCATCTTAACTTATTTTTCATACATTATTTTTTAACAGATAGGTGGTCGTACAATAAAAAGTTCCATAGCAGTAGATAATGGAAGGAGTACTGAATTTATACGTCGTAGAGACTATCCAGATAAATCTCAATGTTATGAATGTGGCGAAGAAGGACATTTATCGTACAATTGTAGGAACAATACATTGGGACCAAGAAATCCACCGTTAAAAAAGATTAGAGTAAAAAAAAAACATAAAGCTAATACTCACCAAACAAGCGATTTTAATAAAAATAGTGGTGATGAATCAGCAGAAGATAATTGGGACGAAGAAGTAGAAACATTAAGCGCTGCTATTGCGTTAGAGGTAATGTATTAATGTGATCCAAATGTAATAAATATTTGTATTTATTATCTATGTTTACATTTTAGCAAAGACAAAAAGAATTGGAAAATAATCACAGATTAGGAAATAAGGGATACGAAGAGGAAAGCAGATTAATTCATAAATCTGGCAAAAGATATAAAAAGAATCAATATTTTAGCGATGAAGAAGATTTTAGTGAATAAGTAAATGTAATAAAATAATATGAGAATAAAAAATTATGATATAATAAAGTTTAAAGAATGTTTAGTATTAAGTTTGTAAAATATTGTTTGTATATAGATTTGTAAATTGGCAACTCATTGATTTGTGTAGAAATTGCAATAAATTTATAACATCAACTTCAGCTTTTAATTGAAAATTTTATTTAATTAGTTTTTACAATGAATCATGTGCATATATGTGTGTATATATTAAAGTAGTATGTACTATATATGTTATTTTACCTTGTGCTATGTTATGTTAGTACGATTGTAGATTAAGTAGATTGGAAAACTTAACCTTACAAATGTCATTCGAAAGTCATTAAAACAAATTTTAATGTTACTATTTTCTTTATACTTATAATCCTTAAATTCAATGTATTTCGAGCAACAAAGATTAAATATTACCGAAACGTGAATGTATTTTGAAAAAATAAAAAGTCGAATAATCAGTGACAAATAATTTCAAAATATAACCTCAAAGTATGAAAGATTTAAGTTAATTACAAATATTATACGCTATGTCAGGTTTAGATTTGCTAAGTACGTACGCTTCTGATTCTGAAGAAGATGAAATTAACGATAACAGTAAATCTGAGGAAAATTCTAAACGGTATTTATCTTCTTTACTTTTTATTTTTATTATACTTACGATTTCTTATAAGTATCCAAATACATTTAAATAAATTGTTAGGTATGTTTATAATTGGAATAATTATTCATTTTTACAGTATGGGTGTATTGAGAAATATATATTTGATAAATTTATTTTTTGACTTTTATAAACAGATTTAACGATTTATACGAAGGTATCACATGCGTGTTCATTATCTATGTTTGAACTTTGGAGATTTAAATTCGAAATAAATAACTAAAAGAAAGTTTTAGTAAACTAAATATCTGTATTTAAAAAAAGCATAGTAAATAACTTTTATTTCATAGATTACCTTTGCCTGAAAGCATTACAGCATGGAAAGGCGTTCCGCATCATGAAGAAGTAGATGATGATCCATTACAACACGAGGGAAGAGTAAGAAGTTTTAAACACGAACGTGGTAACTGGGCCACTTTAATTTATATCGATTGTTAGTATTTAAAAAAGGTATATATATGTTTTAATTACAAGAATAAAATCATCGCAGCTAGTTTAAATTACAGATGAACCCAGCAAGGACATGCTCTCATGGATGTTTTCAGTTTTAGGAGAAGCGCCAGTTAAATGTAATATATTTTCCGAGCAGTTTCATATTAGTCTATCAAGAACTTTAATCTTAAAGTTTCATTGGATTGAATCCTTCGTAGAGGAAACCAAAAAGTTATGCGAGCAGACAGATCAGTTTAATTTGGAACTTCTAAGTGTACGGGCATATACTAACGAGGAAAAGACTCGGACATTTCTTGGGATAGAATGTATCGATCCTAAAGGAGTCCTCGGTCATTTTGTGAAAAATGTTAATAAGTTTCTTGCCGAATATGATTTACCAGCTTTTTATGAAGTAAGTAACGTATTTTGAACAATGATTATATGTGCTACACAAAAGTGCAACAAGTTATTTTTGATGAAAGTTTTGTATTTATTATTTTATTACACAAGCAATTACAATACGATAATAATGATAATAAATTATCATTTTCCACATTTAGGATTCTTCTTATCATATAAGTTTTTTATGGTGTCTTGGTAATGAACTGTCAGTTCTAGACGATCAAGCACATTTTTTGACTATTAAATTAAATCAATTTTTGATCGAACATGCAGAGGCAAGATATATAAATGTTACCAAAATATATCTTAAGATTGGAAACAAGTTATATGTATTTAAACTGAGGTAACATATAACGAATTGAATGTAAAATAGCGATAATAAAAAAGTTAAAAAAGTTTAAAGTATTTTAAAACTTTACTTCCTTCTTTTTCCCTGTGTTAGTATATTTAAAAATCTTTACATTTAGAATTGAATTCAACTAGTTCTTAGTTTAATAGAAGAATGTAAAAGTAAATAAACGTGATTATTCAATAACAATATATATTTTGTTGCCAGTATACAAAGGCGGATATCGTATATAAATGTGTGTAAAATATACCGCGTATCCACGATCAACGTGATGTACGGAAATTACATTAATTCTCGTCAGACTTCTAAATCGTATAAAAAACACAATATATCGGTAAACAAATTATTTACAGGTTTTTAGTATTTTTATACAGGAGTTTTATCTAATTATTCATCTTTACAAAAGAAAGCGTCATTTATTGTATATACAATATTATATGCTCGTCTAACGAGTATCGATTACCTCATAAAATATATTAAGTACACAACAAGGAATGTATTAAAAAAGTCTTCGAATTGTATATGTTTGAAATATAATAGCATGTACACCATATTTTTGTACATCTAACGCATACGTTTAATTGCGTATCGCACCTGGATTGTTCTATTTAAATGATCAGCGTTTATTACTAATAACGATATATCGCGCAATTAGATACATTTGTCTTTCAAATATGTTTTTAATACGGGCATCTTACAACCATTATAATCATTTCGCGACTTTTTCCTTTCTTTATAACAAGGCTTACCTTTACCTAGATTTTCGTTTCTCGCTATGAGATTCCATTTGATCCGCTGGTTGATTTCTCTGGTAAACACTTCATAATTGTTGGCTCTATCAGCTTCCACACCTCGGCCAGCTATGGCGCGTTTTAAATGTTATTTATTTAAATATTTGGTAAAAATACTACTTCGATCATTCTCATCGCGATATGTTTACGAAAGATTGCAACAAAAATATTTGTCTCTTTCTTACATTTATGAATTACACTTACCAAATTCTCAGATTTTTTTGCTTTTGTTTATTTTTGATAGCATAAACACGGTAAAAATTATCGTAATAAAGTATATGATAAAATACGTACGTATCGTGAAGGAATCTTACCTCAGAATGGCCGCGTATTTGAACATTGACAAGACTTTGTAGAACCGTGGCGAGTATTTCCAAATGAGCGTGAACAAGCTGCGTCTCCATGTGTAAACAGTGTAGCGAAAAGCAATTTCGCAACTCGACGTTTGCAATCACCGATTCTTGAGCAACCATCTTATTTTCCAGGTATTCGACCGTGTCACTCTGTAAATAAAAATAAATTTGAGACATTAAAACGGTTAATAAGAATGTTTCACGTTTGTAAAATATACTATTGCACGATATTCCGTATCATTAGAAAATAAAGTAATAATATCTAGTAATACCAATACGAGCAAACGACGCATTGTCTTGCTTTCGCTATTAGTATCAATCGAAACTCATTCTAAAGCTATAGGTAATAAGGTGTCACAGACATTTGGAGCGAAACACGAGTGGTATAACAATCAATACAAAGGATCAAGGGAACTTTGAAAGTGGAAATGCAACAACTGTACACGTCAGCCTGTTTTCAATTGGAACGAATTATGTAAGACGATACAAGCTCGAGATTATACATTATCACATTTTTCCTCTGACATTAACATAAAAGACCTTGAGCAATTTCCGAATAATCACGTAATGACGGCGCACGCGGTTACAGCCAGTCGAGTTAAGTCACTGAATAAATATACTTTTCTTAAGGCTGTAAATCATCGTTTGCCGTTCGTCCATCTCCAAGGATTTACTTACGTCAGTTCCGCGTATAACGCCCTGCATTTGCCGTTTCTTTAAGGACAACATCGTAGACAATGCGCGCTGATGATCGGCGCTGACACCACGCTCGTGCCTTTCGCATAGGATTCTATGCGCCACTAGCACGTCCAACAGGAGATTCAGCCTTTCGCATACTCTCGTTTCCTCTCTGACTGCTTGTTGCAGAGCTCTCGTTGACAGTAGATTAAATTCCCTGAAATTACGAATACGCGAGAATTCCTTTAGAACAGAGAAAATACATAGTAAAATAATAATCAAGTAATCAGCAGCGTAAATTTGCTAATTAGATTCGATATTGGAAATATTCTCGATTTCTCGATATCGATCGAACCGAGTCTCGCGTTATCTCACGTCGACGCTTACTTTGAAATTATATGGAAGCCTTTCTTCATCTCTTGCCAAATAGTGGAACCACCGGTGGCCCAAGCCGTAGTGCCATGAGGTTCCGAGGCCAAATTGCTTAATTGCGTACCCAGTTCTGCCATATCTACCGCGTAACTATGCGATCTGATCGCCAGACAATCAGCGATATTCTTCAGCCGAGAAATTCCAAGAAGTATTACTCTGATTTGGTCGCGGCTGTTCGCAAATTCGGTTAATGTTTCCGGTGGCACCAGTTCCTTTGCCCTCGACGATAATTCTGACGTCGCGAACTCATCGGGTACTCGCCTAAATACCTCTCGAATCTTGTGTTGCGTTTCTTCACCGGTGTAAGTAAAGAAGAATTGTACGATGTGGTCCTTGCTCACTACAGGGTGGCGTGCGATCACGGTGAGAAATCTCAGCAAAGATCGTCTTCTTTCTTCGAGAAATTGAGAATCCGCTGTAAATATTTATGTTACAGTTAGTAATCGTGTATCGTTGGTCGCATATTAGAACGTGTCCGTTACAATCAGAGCAATGTATCTCGTAATATTTTTAAGCAGTAAATTAATAATCGAGCATAAATTTAGTTTACTTTCTTACAAGTACTATTTTCATTAGAGACATATTTTAACGTGATATCTTATTTCCTTCGGTATTGAAACGAATAGCATCGGAGCAACCAAGACTTTTACCTCCTACGATTTTCTTCGGTGGTAATTTCGGTATCAACCTGTAGGGAAATCTCGCCAAGAGAAGTTCGTGCAACGACACGAAGTCGTTGTAACGTCTGTAAACGACGGAATTGAATCTCTGCAAATAGAAGAAATTGTTTTCAACCGTTCTTTCATAATTGCACGTGTTATTGAGATATTTCATTAATTCCAGCCTCGAGGCGAAGGAACGAACTTGCTTTACGATTCAACGAAATGCCGCTAACTTACGCAATAAGAACCGGAATCGAAATTAAATATCGAAAACTGAAATTAAGAGTAACATTGAAAATGTATTTCTGCGAGTAGAAAATTAACAGACAAAAAAAAAAAAAAAGAAAAAGAAAAATAGAAAAACAAAAGAAAGAAAAAAACACGTACTTTGCTGGTCACTTGATACTCCACGTGTTTCAAAAAGATCCCTTTCTTCTCAGGCACTAAGTTCACCTCTATCGTATCCAGATTGCATATATCGGAATAAGTGAGATTCAACTTGGCCGGATTGCTGCCTTTGTGCAATCTTTGAGCCAAAAGCGTTACCTCGGAGAGATCGCCCAGAACAGGAACAGGTAACTCTATCGAAAAAACGAACATTAAGAGAGATTTTAAAAGCGTTCGATGGAACGAAACGGACCAGTCGCGACAAGGCTGTAATTTAACAAGACTCTGAAAAATCAGTAACGATATCGCTTTTTATTCCTTTATCTATTCGTTTCGCGCGACGAATAATTTATAACGACAGCGTCGATCGTATGGATAAAATCTACGGTACGGTTAGATCGCGTGTAGTTAATTATTCTGCGAGTCGCAAGCGAGTCAATTCTTCAACCATTGTTGTTCCACCAATGTGAAAGGTAATCGTCGTCGTCGTCGTCGTCGTAGCCGCAACCTCGATGCTGGAAAAGGCTTTTCAGACCTACGATACTTCGTTGCCCGTTCGTGATAAGATCCGACGCTCATCCTTGATCGCTTCTCTCCGCTTGCTTGTCGTTTCGCTTCTTCTTACGTCGAACAGTAGAATACCAATAACAGTAGAATAACGATAGAAAAAGACCTTGGACTCGCGATTTTTCGTTGGATCGGTCGGAACGCGAAAGACGCAATTGTACGAAAAATTGGACGAGTCGCGCACAATCGGTAATCTATTGTTTTGAAAATGAAACTCGTCTAGGGATTTATTTCGTTCGATTTTCATTTTTCACCGTGGACGACAGAGCGTCGGCGGTAGAGTTCGTCGGAAGAACGGTGCACTTCCGGCGAACAGCTTTCGACCGTGATGAACCAACGTTTTCTTCGCGATAAGGCGAACGACTGATTGTGTTGGTCAGTGACACCAATAAAAACCGGGTTTCTTCGCATGGATGTTAATCGCGATACGTTTTCCGCATTATCGGAAACCACTGTGTGGCAAACAGCTTAATTACGGCGTTGCTCTTAGCAGCGCGCGCCCTGTTATCTGTCGAACGCACAGTAGCAGACGTATGCTTACTCTTCGTCGAAGAAATCCTATTTTCGGCTGTTTACGTCGATTTAGAATCTTTCTTTCGAGAAGCAGCGCGAATCTTAGGAAATCCGGGATCTTTCGAGGAAGAGAAAATCGTTCGTTTGGTTCGTTGATTTGTAGCAAACGAAACGTTCGATGTGTGTTAAACGTATATATCATAAAGTTGTAAAAAAGTTTGTACAAACTTTTATATTATTCTTAATCGCGTCAAGTTTACGTTCGAACGAGGAATGTCAGTGACGTACCTTGAGATTCGGAATTCTCCAGGAGTTTGTCGCTTGGGTGCTTTCCTTGTTGAGCAAACGCGACTAGAGCAAGACCCTTGTACAATCCGCTCCTGGTCAGATAACCCGTCTTGCTGTCCACAAGTTCCCATATCTAATTGAAAGAAAAAGAGAAAAAATTGCAAAAGTCTAAAACGACACCGCACGAGGAAATCCTCTTTTCTTTTGCCAAGATTTTCAAAGTTGGAATATTATAATTAATTAGAATATTCGTTTCAACGTAACGTTAATATCGGCACATTTAATTCTGCTATGGCCATGAATTTTTACACGCGCCCTGTTACATTAAAATAATACTCAACCGATGATAGAGTTACGCTAAAATAATATTCAAATAAACAAATACGAAATCTACCACCGACGCGCGAATATATTAATCGCGCGCGTTGAAGCAGATTTATTCGAATCGTTATGTTCACGGCGTAAAACCACTCAGATCTTTCTATAATTATTCGATTATACGTATTAATATGGACCAAACGATACTGGTAAATCGATATTAGTAAATTCACAGGTGGGAATTTAGTAGTTTTATTTTTAATGGAAACGTTCGTAGAAATGTTGGATCGAGTATTTTTATCAAAATTACAGGAAACCTTAGTTTCGCACAAAGCGCTATTTACCGACCTCCTCTCCATTTGATAATCGTTCTGTTATTCTCGCCTAGGAAAGTTCCACATCGACAATTTTCTCCTCCACTGTCGATACGATTCTCACAACGAGGCATTACCGACACGAAATTCAATCAAGGTTGAATTTAATAGCAACGAGTCTTTCATCGCCGAGTCTTGTCCTTTGCATTCCTATCCGACGATCATGTTTATTCCTTCTCTCGTTATATAATTCCTAAAGAACGTAACGAAGATGCATTATCTTTATTCACGCAGCAGGTTCTACGCAAGTTCGCACAAGTTGAAATAAACGTCGAAACTGTAGCTTCGAGAAACTATCCTTTCTCGAGCGTTAATGATTTTTAACGCGTTCGACGGTAGATCGATTCTACGATTACCTTCTGTTATCTATCGTTTTATTATCCGACATTTCGTACGTGAATTTTGGAGAATCTTGTAATCGATAGCAAAAGAAAAAAAAAAAAAAAAAAGAAAAAGTTTCAGCGCATAAAAGCGTTCGATGCTTCGAATATCACTTCGAGTTGCTTTCGATCGATTTCCAGACCTTTGAAAATCCTTTTCGCGCGTCTGCGTTGGACTTTTTCTTAAGAAAATAGCACGATAGCCGCGACTTGAAGTTTGAAAGGCACGCCTAGCAGAAAATAACACGGTTGCGCAAAAGGCGAGCGCGGGAAAATTATGGAACAGGTTTGCGAGAAAAACCATGAGAAAGAAGGAAGAATATTAGCCTTGTTCCGTGCGGAGACGACTTTCTCGACGCTACGTGACCGATAAAAGTTCAGGGTTGTACGAAATAATTCCTCCCCTTGTTTCTTATCGCCTAGATCCAACAGTGTTTGGGGAAAAAAGTACCACGAAACGATTTTGTGCTGTGTAAACAGGTGTTCGTGGAGAAAAGAAAAAGAGAAAAATAATTCTCACGTTTAAAGACTCGAGAATGGTCGCGATATATTTTAAGAGGAGAAGATTTTCAAGAGCAAAGAGATTCCAGTTACCGAACAAACAAAACGCGAAATCGTCTCCTAGAATTTTATCGAAACAATCGCGGCAACGACGTATTCGCCGCTTCGTATCTCTGCACGAAGCAATTTAATTTTCTGTAGAAATGGAAATCAAAGAAGAATACCTGGATACCAACGCTAGTCGGAATCGTGTTACCAAACAAGGAAAACGCGAAACTTACGCATCTCGAATCAGCCGACGGTCGCGCCAACAATTTACCGATGCCAAATACGTATTTATCGAAAACTAAAAGAAGGTACCTCGATTGGTAAATCTAACCGGTACCGTTTCATCCTTAATTTCCATTCGCCATTTCATCGTTATTTTCACTCGCAGGGTTAATCGAAACCGGATGAGATACCAGTGGCCAATCGTTTCTGTAACTTGTAAATATATCTAATTTTTATCACTGCGTGTCGCGTGTACGCGATTTAATTAAAGGCAATACGGAGTACGTATTTGCGAGAAACAGAGGAGAGGGCTGATTTAATTTAAAAACGGCTTAATTCGACGCAATCCGCGCGATACACTCGACTAACGGTGCAACACTCGGTTAACACTGCGAACGAGTCCGAAGGATTAGGCCATAAATGAAAGTAACTGCATTCCAAGAATTTTTATAACTTTGCTCTGCCATTTTACCTCTCCTTCCATCATTCCCACTGGCTCTCCGTCTTTCTACGATCTGGCAGAACACGCGGAGACCGGTACGTTACGCGCATCTAGATTTCTGCTGCAACATCCACGATAACCCCATCGTCCGTGTTATTCCGTAATCGAGCATTTTTACCGAAAGCCGATAATGCAGATTTTCCTAAGCGAGAACGTAAGTTACATTCTCTTTCCCTTCTTCCGAAAAGCTTCTCCGTTGATCGAACGTTCGATAGATAGCTCGGAGAAGAGTTAGGTTAGGTTGCGTTAGTTTTGAACGACACGGTAGTAGGGAAATAAGTTAGTAGAATACAAATGAACTTCGACATATCTCCTATTCAAGATACAAATGACCCTAGAATGCAAATGATTCTTTATAAGACGAGCTTTAACAACGCAACGTATTCAAATCACAATTTCTTGGCATACGACAGCAGGATGCGATTAAACTTGTCTCTACAAGAATAACGACTTATTGTCACGTATCGAACCTATCTACTTCTCTCCGTGTTTTCGTCACAATGCAGACAATGCAATCCATCACGCCGCATCGCCGATCGTCAGATCATCGGATAAGACGCAAGAATTTCTGTGATCGCGAGCGAAAATCGATAGATACGCAAGAAAATACAAGGAAAGAACGGCAACACACCCAAATCAGCTGAAACGAGCAAAACTCATATAGAAAGAAGACTAAGGAAGAGGCATCCCGCTGACTAAAGAAATAAAATAGACAATCTGGAAGATGGTATCCCCCCGGGGGTAACCATCCGCGTGTTATTTTGCAACAATGATATAAAAATTTACCGAATGTCCTGTTGGACAAGTTGTAAGAATAAAATAAATGAAAAAAAAGAAAGAAAAAGAATTGCGAGCGAAGACGAATTTCAGTGTAGAACAGGGTCGAGCGAGAGAGAAAAAGAGGAGACGAAAAGCGAAGCTATTTTTCAGGCAGATTTTGCTCATTACTTACAATGCATTAATATTATATATATATATATATTAATTTATTAATTACTGTAAAAATATTGTATTATATTAATGCATTGTAAGTAATAAGTAAAATAGCTTCGCTTTTCGTCCCCTCTTTTTCTCTCTCGTTCGATCCTGTTCTACACTGAAATTCGTCTTCGCTCGCAATTTCTTTTCTTTCCTTTTTTATTTGTTTTATTCTGCGTTTTACAATTTGTCCAACGGGACATTTGGTGAATTTTTATATCATTGTTGCAAAATAACACGATATGATATTAGGAAAACTACAAAATTATAAACTTAGACGACGCAAAAGCGACAGAAACTTTCGAAACTCAGAAAATAAAAGGATACTCGGATAGATCAAAGAAATTGCTGCGAGATCGGAACGAGAAAATTATTTACACGCATTCTCGCAGCTACTTACGATAAATTTTCACTAACAGTTTAGCTCGTTCCTTAACAGGTCAAATCCTGTAAAGTCGCCGCGATAGCCACGTGTTCCCTTTGCAAGACTAATTTAACGTCTGGGCGATTTCCATTGTAAGAAACGACGAAAGAGTTAGGAAGCGAATAAAAGACGCGCGAATGGGACCGTGGCAGAAACGGAAGAATGGAAAAAGAAGGAAAAGCGAGTGCGTTGGAACGTGAAATATAAGCAAATACAAAAGTGGACAGAGAATGCGGTGTTCCGGTGGTTGTTCTCGCTGTTCGAAAGCGTCGGGCTCGTTCTTCTCTCGTTGGTTTCACGAGCATTATTAAAACCTTAATCGTTGATCAAGTTCACCGGTAAAGGAAACTACAATGAAAATAAGTTCCTTGTTCGCGGTACGTGCGAACCTGGTCGCTGAACAATCGCCGCGAAAGCTGGCAGTGTGCGCGTCACGACAGCTCGTCTTTTCAATTTCAATAATCCCTCTCTTTCGCTGTTTCTCTCTTTTTCTCCCTTCTTACCTTCGTTGCATTCGAATCGCGCCGAGGAATTCTCCTCTGAAATACGATTGCCCGTGACCCGACGGAACAACCGTTTTCCTATTTTGTTCTCCGTTTGCGTTTACACAGCGTCGCGAACCATCGACGACCGTAATTCGCACCAACAGTCTCTTAAAATCTTCTTCAACGATTTTCACGGAACATCGAACGTCGAGAGGAAAGTTACTGGCTTCGTGCGTTCTTTCGAAAGTTGCGTTACTTCTGTGGCAGTTTGATCGGCGTTGAACGCTGCGAATTGTATTAGGTTGTCCGAAAAGTTTCTTTCGTCTTGTAAGGAAGTAACGGATGCACCATATTCTCTGTTTTGTATTATTTTTGTCGAATCACGTATGATCGTAATAATAGAAATAAAAGAAAATGGATCGTACGTGATTCGATAAAATAGTATAAAACGAAAACAAGTTGTGCATTTATTAGGTTGTCCGAAAAGTTTCTTTCGTTTTGTAATGAAATAACGGATGCACCATATTCTCTGTTTTATATTATTTTTGTCGAATCACGTATAATCGTAATAATAGAAATAGAAGAAAATGGATCGTACGTGATTCGATAAAATAATATAAAACGAAAACAAGAGTTGTGCATTTATTAGGTTGTCCGAAAAGTTTCTTTCGTCTTGTAAGGAAGTAACGAATGCACCGCGTTCTCTGTTTTATATTATTTTTATCGAATCACGTATGATCGTAATAATAGAAATAGAAGAAAATGGATCGTACGTGATTCGATAAAATAATATAAAACGAAAACAAGAGTTGTGCATTTATTAGGTTGTCCGAAAAGTTTCTTTCGTCTTGTAAGGAAGTAACGAATGCACCGCGTTCTCTGTTTTATATTATTTTTGTCGAATCACGTATGATCGTCATAATAGAAATAGAAGAAAATGGATCGTACGTGATTCGATAAAATAATATAAAACGAAAAGAAGTTGTGCATTTAGTAGGTTGTCCGAAAAGTTTCTTTCGTTTTGTAAGGAAATAACGGATGCACCATATTCTCTGTTTTATATTATTTTTGTCGAATCACGTATGATCATAATAATAGGAATAGAAGAAAATGGATCGTACGTGATTCGATAAAATAATATAAAACGAAAACAGGTTGTGCATCTATAATTTCCTTACAAAGGGAAAGAAACTTTCGGGACAAACTAATATTAATAATTTCAGTTGACTATAACTAAGACGCGAAATTTTGCTAGGTATCGTGTTCGATAGCTTGTGCTAATCTTTCTCGAGTTACTTTTTAGAGAAAAAGGACTTTTAACGTCTCAGGGAAATCTTTAATATATAGAAACGAAGCAAGAAATCAAGCGTCTCGTTATAACAAGTTACACGTCTCTTCATCTTCAAGATTTCTTGCAATTTTGGTATTAGACGCAGAAACTGCGTATCTACTTTCAACTTTTTTATAGAAAAGAAATATTAGGTTGTCCGGAAAGTTTCTTTCGTTTTGCAAGGAAATAACGGACGCACCGCGTTCTCTGTTTTATATTATTTTTATCGAATCACGTATGATCGTAATAATAGAAATAGAAGAAAATGGATCGTAGACGATTCGATAAAATAATATAAAACGAAAAGAGGTTGTGCATCTACTATTTCCTCGCAAAAGGAAATCAACTTTTGGGACAACCTAATACATTGCGCGATGTTGAAACGCTATTGTCCGTCGTTACGTTCATCGCGTATTCTTGATTAATTAGCAATTCGGACCGTTGACGAAACGTCTTCCTTTCACAGAGAAAGAGGATATAGTGCATATGAAAGAACGTGGATGATCTGTTCTGTCTTAGGGAAGGTCAAGGTATTTATGGAAATTTAAGAAAACCCAAGATGACGCTATCGATCGTTCACAGGTTTGATTTGAGAATTCTTGCGACTTTATATTATTATTATATTATATTATATCAATCGACACGTAGAAACAAGTGTGAATAATTCGTTCAGTTAATTACCAATGTTTCGAGGCTCTCTTCTAATATTAAACGAGAGTAAATGAAATAAACCGAGAACTGTACCCAATACTAATATAATGATATAACCGCACGCAAGAATGGAGGAGAAAATAAACGAAAAAGTGGCAGGAACACAAGCAGAGAGTACGTGTATATATATAGCGGTAAACAGGAAGAGGGAATACGAGCGTAGATACACGCGTACTTGTACGGTATTCGTTTAAAACACTGTCCGACATCTTCTAGCCCTGAACGTTGAAAAACATTCTAACGTTCGATCAACGTCGATCTCGTACCAAGGACAAATTAAGTTTTATATGTAAAAAACAGAAAAAAAAAAATTAGACGGAGTTATTGGTAAAAGGGAGAAGGGAGAAATAAATAAAAGTCGAACGAACGAAATTAAATAAAATAAAAAAAAGAAGATAGGAGTAAAGAAGTATCGATAAACAGGAAGAGGGAAGACGAACGCGCGTGTATCGTATAAAGCGCGAAACAACTGGAATGTCATTAAACGAAATTAGTCTCGTCCGCGACGGAAGAAAATGAGAGGGAAGGGAGATCGACTCATGACTATGGCTATCACGATGGCTTTATCTCACGTGCATACTACGTTCGTGTCGATCGTCGCATGGTACGCGTGCCAGGATCCTGTAACTTAATCTATTAAACTTCCTGTTGATATCGTTCTTCTGTTTTCTAATTTAAAATTTATTTTATTATGTTACGTTTATTCTATGTTTCCAATTTTTACATTTTCATATTACATTAGGTTTATTTTTATGAAAATTTCACTATGTTTTTTCTGTTTCTTTTTTTTTTCTTTTTGGCGAAACTTGCGCCGCGTCAACTACCATCTGTCGTTGATAATTATTTACCTCTTCAGCATCTAATCTTTCGTAGTCTGTGAGAGAGAATTATGTTTTTATTAATTATTAATAGGAGAAACACGTTTTTTTCGTACGACGTTACGAGGAAGACTAAACGCATTGACATTTAAAACCTGTTTCGTCGAAGAGGATCGCACGTGTATCGCACGATGTTTCACTACGTTCGTCAGTTTTCTCTTAGTGCGACGCTTGATAGGATTTTCCCTCCGTTTCAGAGCGTACAGCGTTCGAGTCCTCTGTTTTTCACGTAGAAATATAAATGTATTTCGTTTCCAACTTTCCACTAGAATTAAATATATGCAAGCGATCGAGTTATCTATCGATTTCAAAAAAAAAAAAAAGAAAAAAGAGAAAAAAAGATAAAAGAAGGGAAAGAACCTTTAAAGAACTTGGATACGAATCTATCGTATTCTTTATTTTAAGCGTATTCTAACGAGAAATGCGTGAAATATCGATAATTAAACTAGGTCGATTCGCCAACTAGAAAGATCCGACGATCGTACACAGTATCTTTTCCTTTTCGTTCCATTCCTCCGCTATTATACTACGTATGAACGCGAATCTGTGCAACTTTCGTTAATTACGCGTCAAAAGATATGCCATTACGTCAGTACAAGTGAAAATTTTACTATTCCACGTTTCACATCTCCGACGGTTTCATCATACTGTTATGAAAGCTCTTACGCTCATATTTATTTAATTCCAAAACTATTACTTATGATAGATATCCACTAAGCATCGTAATTAACAAAATTAGTATTAACGATGATTCGACGATAATATTTTTTACTTCTTAGTCGCCGCGCGATTATACGATGGCACGGAATTTCGATAATTAACGCGACGGCTATAAAAATGGAAAAGGTAGAGAATAAAATAGAAGGAGCAAGAATATTCAAAAGATATCGTCGTATACGTCTGTAAAAGTTTCGTGGATTGTCCGTGAATGGTTAAATACGCGTGTAAACAAGCACGAAAGCAAAGGGACGCTTTGGCACTTTGCATCATCTTCTGGATCGGCCTATTTATAGTGACCCGCGATGACTAGCGATAAAGCAGCGACCCACGTAACGTTATTTTGATTGTGTCGTTAGTCAATGAACGAGACGCGACGTTCAATCCCTGTTACGTCCTATCGCGACGTGTTGTGTCATGTCGTGTCGCCCTATCGTTTCTAATTACCCCGACAATCGTGCTCGACAAATTTTTCAAAGATAAGTGCCGATGATCGTCTAATTATAACGCGACAAAGTTACTGCGTAGTAGAATATTTTTTTTTTTTTATTTTTTTCTCGCGGAATTGCGAGATTAAGAAAGGAACGTGTTTATAGAAACGTAGTTACGTTTTCTTTGTTTATCCTATATGTTAAGGTATATGTGAACGTTACCACGCGATGATATTTTTAAAAGGATGTAATCTCCTCTAAAGATTACAAAACTCCATCTACGCTTTCAACCGAAACGTTAATAATTATTTAAATATCTAGAGAGGAAAATTTGTTCGTAAATAGAATTATAATAGGTACGTTGATTCGCAACATGTCCAATTTCGAGCGTTTTCTCGATTTTTAGTTTGTGCAAGATTTTAACGATAAGTTTGAAAAACATTTTGACCGAGAAACGATTAATTCGAAAGATTGTTTGTTTGATTTAGGAAAATTTCGTATCGCACAGACGATTATACGATCTCGTTGCGTACATGATTATGAAAAGAGCGAGTTGCTTTATGCTGTATGATCGTCTCAACGTAGTTCAAGAAATTATCCTGCACGAATAGTGCTTTCATTCATAAATATACAACTGTGAGCAGATACTTGACGTAATCTAGTAATTACGGATGGAACACAAGTGATTTTGCAACGTACATTGCAGCGAAAAAAGCTCGTCATACCGATTGAAAAGTAGATAGCCTATATATTCGTCAATTTTTTCCTTTACCACACTTATAGTTTTATAGAAATTAATTTTTCAATCGACACGATCTTTGCAAATAATGAGTTGGCGCGCGTTAATTTCCCTAATAAGTAATCCGTCGAACATAAATACGACGAAAGTTACGACGTACGATCGTCGCAGCTGCAAGACGAGCAGTCGACTTTTATAAATTTCCCGATTTTTACGTTATTGAGAAGGAAGTAGACCAACCTCGGCGGAATAATGCAAAAGTAAGGGCAAAATTATCGCGCAACAACAAGTTTGAGAATCGAAAGATCGAAAGATCGAACGAATTCTGAAATTTGAAAATCTAAACGCAGAAACTCGAAGACTTGGAGACACGAAGATGTAAAAACGACTTGAAAATTTAAAGACGAAATGTTCCATTGGCGCAACGTGGACTTGACGCAGCGATTGTTCGACGAATATACGCGAGTGTAAGCAGATCTAGAACTTTAACATTTAAAACTTTCGTATCTTTATCGTGAAAATGTCCAAGTGATTTTCAGCGGAAAGTAAAAAACATTGTCAAAAAAAAAAAAAATATATATATATATAAATATATCCTATACTGGGATTAACGTATAACATAGTCAAAAAGAGAAATAACTTGCTAGATCCAAAGACATCTACGATTTTAAAACTGTTTCTTCTTTTCCTGTCATCTTCGTTGTAAATATGAAAACATTGAGATTTGTAAGATGCGTTCATTGTAAAGCGTTTGTAGCTGACCCTGCTACGTAATCTTCCACTATTATAAAGGGGCGTCCCGTGCAGACTATCGTGAGCGGGCGTGTTAATGATAAAATAATGATACCGTCGCAGCAGACACAGGACAATACGATCGTTACGGAAAGAAATTTTATTCAACGACCGCAAAGTAATTGCCAACGATAACGAGTTGCCTGTACGAACGATAATTTAGAGGATTCTAGAAGGAAGGATGGTTCGAGCAAACTACGGAACTTCGCGTAGATTATAGACTTATATTTGTTATGCGACATTTTGTATACATAGGCACGCGTATTCGCAACGTAAAATAATATCTCTGAACGATAAAGGAAGTTTCAAATAAGGATAAATTTGTGAAATTTACCACGGTACGATAGAGGATAGCCTTGAAATTGCATAACCGCGCGAAACAAAGGCTGCAATAACGATCCTTCTAAAACAGATCTACCTCTATCCTTATTGATATTAAAAAGAAGAGAATTAATTTTATTTCAAATATATCTATACGCATGACGTATAAAGAGGAACCGTAGAGAAACACGATTAAAAAGAACGTTTGTCGAACGTTGTTTCAGGAAATTATCGGGTAAGGATCTCCTTTTTTTCATTCCCTGAATAATTCTAGAAACAAAAATTAAAAAAAAATGTTCAATTTTTCTTTTAAAATCGATCTTCGTCTCGATAGACAGACAACTAAATAGGGTTGCGTATAGATGAAACGTTGAATCATATCGTTAAATATGCATGTTTCGCGCGACCTCAGTGATTCAGACACACCGTTCAGAATACTAGTGCCGAGTACTAGTAACAAATATCATACGACTCGAGTCAAATACCATATGGCACGGTCCGAATATCTATTTGATCCTCTTTCTTTCCGCTATCCATTTTTCCTCTGCTTTTGTCCATTCGTCCAAGGATAACACGAGTTGGCAAATACGCGTAGGATCGACAAGAACGTTCTCCGGCGTTCAATCGTCGGATCGCAATCGCGAAAGAAATTCTGAAACGGTTTTTCCACAATGGAAACCGCTACCGCTACTCGAGAAATTTATTCACGCGGTATTATCTGTTTCGGGCACGTAGTTCGTATACCGTTGTACGATTTCGTTATCTAACCGTGTCGATGTGTATACGTAATTCGTGTCATGCGATGCGTTTGCGCTGACAGTGACGTATTAATGATCGTTTAGCGCGTTTACCGTTGTGCACGAACTACAAATTGGTCAAAGTAGATTTAATTGGGAAAGGGGGCTTCGGTCGGTTTTCGAGTCTTCGAATTCGTTTCGAATCGAATTACGATCGTTTCGTTGCACGAGCCAGACATTCAATAACATCTTTATCGAACTAAGCACAGAATATTTTGATAATCGGTCCAGAATAAACCAGAAACGCAAGTATAGGAACCCGGAGTATACAAAGCTTTCTTGTTAAAGACGCACGTAAACGGATCGCGACACGAACGTTTCTCGTTAAATCCAGATTCTCATCGACGGAGAAAATGTAATTTTTATCACTCAGATTCGCATTGTTCTACGAAATAGTACGTATTATAATGTACATACAGAATGTCCCAATATCGATGATATAACTCGCAGGTGGTGATTGTACGTGAGAAAGTAAGTCGAAAATATGGAATACATTTTTTTTTTCATTCGAAGCTTTGTTTTCGAGAAAATGGACTTTGAATTTCCTCCGAGTACGCATGCGCCTGACTATTATCGTGGTTAAACGGATCGCGATACAAACCGTATGCCGTAGCTTTACGAGTAACAATAAAGCGCGTAGCTCTTATTAAGATTTACTTTATTAATGCAAAAATTGTTGACAATGCCGAATTCAATTTTCGTGCACTCTTTCCAACGTATTTTCCGTTTTCGGTTCTTCGAACGCCGAACTGATTCCTCGAATCACTTGCGTCGTCCACGGAATGAATTTTCGATTTAATATGATCCCAGAGATAAAAATCAAGGGTGATAAATCCGGTGATCTTTATTTGGCGGAGGCCAAATTACCGTATCAAATTTAATTCGAAGAACACACCTGCATCGTGTACGCAATACGATGGCCAGTATTTTCGACAATTTTTGCGTTAATGGAGTAAATCTTAAGAATTGCACGCTTTATTATTACTCGTGAATCTACGGCATATGGTTCGCACGCGTACTTGCAGGAAATTCAAAGTCCATTTTCTCGAAAACAAAACCTGAAACGAACAAAATTTATTCTATATTTTCGACATATTTTCTCACGTACAATAGCCCTCTCCAGGTTGTACCATCGATACTGGGACACCCTGTATATATATATAAATTTATTCTATATTTTCGATATATTTTCTCACGTACAATTGTCCTCTCCAGGTTGTGTATATATATATATATATATATATATATATATTTTTTTTTATATGGATAAATATATGTATATATATACACTAATTAATATTGCATTCTCCATGAAAATAAATACCTAAATAATTCACTATACTAAATTCAATCTATTATATCTATGTAAGGTATATTTACTTAGGGTATATTAAAGAAGAGAAAGATAAAGATGGTAATTACCATTTCCGTGTGGTAGCTTGTCTTGTGTAAAATATTATATTTTATATTAAGTTATGCAAAGTTAATGCAAAGAATAACATGTTCAAGTATATTAAAATATTCGTGTTTCAAAATCAGGACGTTGAACTGTTCCTGTTACCAACAAAGGACCATTGTTGTTTAATATTAACGAAGCGTGCTCCATTTTTATACGGATGATCTGACAATAACTGTTTCTTAAACTCGAAAGTAGCTGCTTACTAATGGAAAAGATTTCTCAACTTCCAATGAGTCATTGTCTTTTAGGTCTATATATTATAGTTTCTAATTTACTTAGGAAAATATAAATTTTGTAAAAACTTGATTAGAAACATGCCTTTACTATAATATTCATTATGCGTCATTGAGTCGTTACTATTCGCTAACGGTAAAAGATTGCATAATCCCATGCTGTATGCACACGGAGCAACTATACTTATACTTTGCATCAAGATAAAGGGTACCAAAACAACGTTTTAACAACGCCATTTATCATAATAATTTTGTTTCGAAATTTCATTTGCTATTAAAGCAAAATTGGAATAAAACATCCTAAATTATACTCAAAGTATTTTTCAAATATCCAAGTTCAAAATATGAATTACCACGTTCGTTATCACAGAAAATTGGCGCGGAGTGTCCGTTAAAGTTCATGCTTCGTTTCCTGTACTGTGCACGTTATACTTTATATTATTAATGAGCCTTAATATTCGGTGCGATCATTTTTAATACGTATTATATGTTAAGGATCGCTATTCACGCAGAATTCTAATTTTTACTAAATATATATTTGCTAAATATTTTATTTCTTTGTAATTTGAACTATGACAGTCGCGTATACACGACGTATATGTGAAAGCTTTCTGCGATAAGCACATCCATTTATTTGGCAGTTAAAGTTAAAGTAACGCACATACGTGACGTTGGTAGCGAACGGGTTAAATCGCTTGGAACTTTGGTTTAAAAATATTCAAAAATTTAACTATACGATTCGCTTTGAAGATTGATTCAAAGAATTTGATATTAAATTTACTAACATTCGATATTATAATTTTATTATTTATCAATAACTTTATCAATTGCAATAAACGTAATAAATGAAAAACACGTTTCTCATTTAGTATGCATGAATGATTTAACCGTGATACGATACGGAAGAAGAGTTAACGTGCAGCTATAGCATTAACGGTGGCATTAACCTAAGCGCGGCGTGCGAAGAAATTACAAAGTTAAAGGCACGGTACTCTCTCTTCTTTCTATCTGGCGGTGGCTGGTACAGGCTCAGCGACACGGAGAAAGAGACAAGAACGAGACAAAAAGGAGACATACCTGGCTGAGAACGGAGCTGCTCAGCTGGGACTTGACAAGAAGGGATTTAAACACCTCTCGTTCTACATTTCCACTTGTGGGAGAGCAAATCTTCTCGTAGACTTCTCTGTAGAACGCCGGTATACAGCCTGGTTTGGTGCCGCGACGAGAACCAAAATAAAAGGACATCACTTCACGAGAAATCTCACTTTTCTTCAAAAAAATTAACATTACGTAGAGACCGATATAGACGCGTTGTTTACCAATTAGGAAAAACCCCGGAGATTTATGTTAATGAAGAATTATTATTGCGTAAACATGTGTCAACTTTAGATAGCGAATGCAACAGCGTATATCGATGATCGATGTTTCGAAACTGAAGTTTCAACAAATTCGTCCGATTAAATTTTGTCTAACCGTTTCTTTAACGTATACGTAATATCGTTTATTTTACGACGCAATGCGAACGTTATTCGTGAATATTTTGTTGATATTCTAAAAATACATCCAACGTGTAATATTTGAAAATGTGTTTACGACGCTATCGAATATAAATAATGGAACGTTTAATTCACAAACAGTGAGTAAAAAGTTGTACAAACAAAGCACAAAGCGCAAATATGATGCCTATTAAGAGAAAGAAAGAAGGGAAAGAGAAAGAAAGATGGAGTTAGTGACGCTCGACAACGTTAAAAGGGATACGCGTTGATCTTAAAAACCGGACGACCTCGGGAAGACCTTGTCAAAGGTGCGTACGGTACACGGGTTTATCATTTACCGAACGACAGATCGGTCGACGCCATATTGGATCACTTGTAGATCATCCGGGATCCTGCGAGATGGTTGCACCGCGGCTTTTCGAAAATACAGTCACGTTCCACGAATTGTCTCTCGTACGATGTTTTACGAGCACTCGCGTTGCTTATTTTGATGCAATGACAATATGACCTGTCGGCAAGATACCAACGACAACGCAAAAACACCAACATACGCCATTGCCGTGTGGCGCAAAACTGACGAGCTACCGCGATTTCTCCGGTCGGATCGCTCTTATTTCTCCCGCCGCGCATGCGCCCTCTCACACGTCCTACTTACACTAGCCGTTGTGTACGATTTGAGCGCGCGAAATTCGTAACTCTGAAGTTTTGCCTTCCAAAGAGTTATTTAATATTACATAATATTAAAAATCTATTATATACAAATGTTACGTGTTATATATATATATAAATTGTATTTATTATACCATTATTATCATATTATTGTATATAAATATTCTACGTATTGAATATGTACGTCTATACGTATAGATTGAAGTTCTAAACTATCGAAATATGAAAAATTTATGTAAAAACATCGTAGAACTCTGTTTATGAAATTTTGGTCAGTGTCTAATTATACGAATATATTGTCCATTATACGAACAAAGAATGTGAATTACTTGTCCCCCGACAGTTTCATATAAATAGAATAACGTATATATCGACGTTTTGTTATTTTATTATACCTATCGCTTGGTTTATTTAAAATACTGTATAATATATGTTCTGTAAGCTTTATAAAAAATATAAATTGGTTAAATATAAAAGGCCGTGAATTATAAAAATTATTAATTGTCATCTAGCTGTCCTAAAGGAAATGGTTTCGGCAATGGTCTTTCAAGTTCTCTGATCTCTTTTCGAATTTCCTTCGATCTCTGCTTGTCCACAGATTCGATCAATCGTAATTTATGCGCTATTTCTTGTTGTATTGTAAGACGATATTTCTTGCCCATTCCAAGACATTCCATGTCGCTTAAAAACTCCATTCTTTCTTGAATGCCACGAACCACTAAAAAAAAAAAAAAAAAAAAAAAAAAAAAAAAAAAAAAAAACAATAAAAAGTATATTAGAACAAAAACATAACACAGTTATTTATTTTAGTTATCTACAATCATCGATGGGATCGCTGTTATCAGAAAAACGTGCTTCTCGTCTCGCTTTATGAAGGATCCTTGGACCACGAGGAGTTTCTGGCATGTCCTTTCCATACGCCATCATGCATGCTAAATGACGCTTTTGCTTTTCTGTATTACCTGAATGTTAATAATGAGAATCTTATTATTACAGTAAATATTTGCATAGTCCGATCATTGTGCAAAAGATCGATATAAACATACGCAAAGGAGACGTTCTTCTATATTGTTCCCTCTCATACGCGCCACTTTTAATAATCGTATCTTGCGATCGTTTCTTCCAGACGGTAGGCATTAAAACCTACATAGATAGATTTTATTAATTTCATTTTCTTGTTTCCCGTTAATCTCAACTTATCAATTTTACCTGATATCCTAAATTATGCTTATTCGATCCTATTTCCGATCTTTCCACAGCAGCTGGCAAGGATTCACCTTTGTTAATCGCTTCTTGAATAGATTTTCTTTTCATCATACTCACTTTCGATTCTTCCATTAGAACTAAGATCGCAGATTTACCAAAATGTTAATTTAGACAAGAAAAGTAACGTAAATCGATATTAAGTACTTTATAAGAGAAGAATTAAACTTATTAGTGTATTCTTGCGAAGACATTAAGCAATAAGAAAATATTTAATGGGTTCCTGATTGTTGCAACACTCTCGTATTTCTAATTCGACATAAACACAAGAAAAATTAAATACAACAATTATTTCAAGTGAGAAATTTCAAATCTGTTTGATTAAATTTTCGCTGAATTTGCTTACGTTTGATCAAATTTTTCGTTTCCTCGCTGTATTTTGCTCTCGGTGGGTGATGAAACGCACCCACCCCCATCTCCACTCTCTGATATTTCCGATCCATTTTTTAACCTCCTGCAAAGATCATATATCGAGGCTATCAGCACGTTAACATAGTTTAAAAGCTACGAACGAACTGTCACAATTCGTGTTACGTTCAAAAGACAACCACGATACGAGTATGGAGGGCCGCGTCCGTGTCGCGTTTCTATGACTACTTTGAAAATGATTCAATCTCGATCGAACCAACTTTCGAACTGCGATTCGGACTTCCACGACACGCATCGACGATAAAAGAATCATGTGGCATTCGTTTCGACGCAATAACGGAGTATAGACGACTTCAACGAAATTGAAGCGTTTATGGATAATTTAAAACAATCATATTGCCTTTCGATAATAGGAATCGTATCGTATGTAACGCAAAGAGATTTATCGAAGTTAAAATACTATACGCGACAAAGCAAGAACTAAGACACTACACGTAATCTTTCCATTTCATATTTGTCAAAACACTAGAGTTTCGAAATATCGGTTTAATAATGTATTTTAAGGAAAATTCGCTAAATAATAAACAAATTCCTTATAAAACATAGATGAAATAAAATATAAATTACACAACATAATATAACATATATAAGCGTATAGAACAAAATACAGATTTCCAACCAACTGTAAAAAATAAACATCCTCCGTATCTAACATCAATTTATCTATTTTGCACGAAGCGCCATATGTATATATATTAATATCTATACGCACGGAATATATATAATAATACCCACACAATCAGTAAACCAATAATAAACTTTTTTTCTTTTTACGTGGGCAAATCCTCATGGACACCCCGCCGCAAGCGGCAGGATAGTGTCGGACTCCTACCGACTAAAACCCCACGGTGGTCTTCCTGGCGCTTGTCAGAAGTGCCCCGGGTCCTCTTGACGAATTGCTGCCGGTGCACTCCTCCATTTTCTCCCTAGCTTCTAAGGGAACCATCCCTAAACCAATAATAAACCTACCACAAACCCTAGTAAACCATACCCAATTTAAAACACTTTCAATTTTCACAACCAATCGATAAAACTCAAGACAAGGTTTCGATTGACTCAGATCTATCGGGTGGAGAATTAATCATTTTGCGGAACTGGCAATCAATGATCAACGGATGAGAACGGATGCATCCTGAAGGATGCGGCAGTGGATCGGTCCGTGGTGCGCATGTCGTTTAATCTACCGCTAGGGGTTACGTTTCAACCCCTTGGACGAGGTAAACTGGCGCTTTGTGCGTCGAACGCACACAAACGGACATCCCTCTGAATTATCGCTCGCTGTCGAAAGCCTCTTAAAGAGGGCACCAAAACTGGAACAACATATTTTCATCGCGCGTTCTCTATTCTTCGTGTGGTTCCATTTCATTTGACAATCGCATCTTTCGCTTTCGTCCAAGCGAGAGACAGTGAAAGTTATTGATTCTCATTGTGAACTACGTTTCAGTGATATTCCGTGCTCCTTTTTCCGCGAGGTGAGTAACGACATATCGCGTCACTCGCTTTCCATTCGAAAGCGACGAATCTTTAACCTGGAGCGCGACTGCATTCTCGATCGAGCCTGACACTTCCTCGTTCTGATTCTTCTTTATTTTTGTATTATTGTTATCGTTGTATGTACACCACGAACACCGCCGTACATAATAATTAACTCGTTCGTAACCTCCGAGGGTCGCGCTCTTTTATTTAGAATATTAATTTCAAAGGACTTCTATGATCGTCGTAACGAACTTTTATATTTTGTACGATAGTCGATATATTTGACGATGCTCCGCTTGATAATTGGAGACTTTCGCGAATTCTACATCACACGGTACACAAATTTTGAACGATGTTTCTATTGTTGTTTTCCTTCGTTGATGTTTTCACCTGATCAGAACTGGAAGACTTTCGGCAATAGAAGGCAGCTCCAATATTTAAACTGTATCTATTGGAAGAGAAAGAAAGGTACAGGTTTCACAATCAAAAGCGCACAAATTTATTACAACGAATATTAGTTATTATTATATATCGATGATTTGATCGTGATCGATCGTGCGCTGATTTCTTCCAATGCAGTCAAATTTCTGGAAAGTGGAGCTGTCTCTTTATCGCAGGAATCGCTTCGATTGTTCGATGTAAATTTTTATTATTTCTATATGTTTTCAGGAATAGTAATTGTACAGCGTTCTGTTAAAAAGAATAGACAAAATGAAGGTGGGACTGTTACAGAATTGCATGCATTATTTTAACCTGAAACAAGGTACAGTGTTAATAGCAGTGTTTCAATTGGTAAATATGATCAATCATTTAATCAACACCACTGTGTAAGAAACGCACAAGAAATTAATCATGCATTAAATTGCCTTATTTTTTAACGCAGTTTACATCAGGATTCAGTATGATATTTTTCGTGCTGGCACTAGCACACGCGATGGGAATTCAAGAAATGGTGGCAAGGGATACGCAGGATGCTCTCGAGAGAGAAGCCTTAGAAGATATATCGTCTAATCGTCTAAATACCAGGAAAATGGATATGGCGCGCCATAATGCAACTGGTGTTTATAATATAATATTACAAATATTTTATATTCCACTGCTTTCGCCTAATTATTTATTTAACTGTTCGTCTCTAGTATTCGCTCTTTATACATCAATTTTAAACATATTTTACACGTGTTTAGAAACGGTGTACTCGATGTATTGCGGTCTGGTGATCACAGTGATACATTTTATTTCCACTATCCTGCTTCTGTACGGTGCGCTGACGGTAATTATAGTTTACGTAGTGATTCTCGGGAATAATTTCGTGATACGACAAGTCGTTTCTCTCGGTAGAATAATCGCCACTTCATGGCGCCCTGGATGATGGTCATGATGACGATAATATCGGCGTTAACAATTTCTCTGTTCCTGGTAGAACAAGACTGCCCGTTTATTGCTACGCTGGGAGGCAAAGCTGATATTTGTGAACGTAGGTTGATGAACGTCGAACGAAGCAAACAAATTATTGTAACAAATACTAGATCGTTATATCGGTGCGTATGAAATCTTTAAAATGATAAAATCTACATAATTGTATGTATGTAATCTTTCTACCAACAATTCTGTGTTTGTAAGAACTGTCAACGTCAGATTGTAAAATTATTCGAATGCTGCTTTCATACCTTCTCTATTCTGGAATAGTTGATTTAAATATCCAACGGGACGACGATGCACAAGTGCAAGATTGGATGTATAAGAATTACATACAAGCGATACGGCAAAGTTTGATTTGATTATTTCCTATAGATTTGATGACACGTGTGTTCGCTTGTTAATTTCAAACTTTTGAAAGACGAAATTTCATATGCACCAATTCAGTATATTCACCGTATGTCTATCGTCGATCAAAAATTTCTATCATTTCGGAAATTCCTGATTTATAACGTTATCGAAAGTCGTTTCTTTTCCAGGTATGGTCGTTCTGTTTCTCGTAATCACTAGTTCTTACGTGTGGTTCGTCGTGTACAGCACTTACAAGGGTCTCGAGACTAAGAAGGAACTGACCCACGTTCTTCACAGCGTGAAGAAAATGCCCGTAGTTCCGGTCGTGCAAAAATCGAAAGCCGTTCAGGCGGACGCGAATAAACCTTTCGAGGTTTAAAGATTTAAGGTTTAAAGGTTTAAAGACACAAAGATATAGAGATAGCGACAGAAAGTCGGATTTATTCGTAACAATGAATGAGAAAGGGCGCATTCGATGGCAAGAGTTCTCGTTATCGGTAGGTACCTTCCCAATGACAGTGTTTTTTAAACAAATTTTAAGATCATCCCTGGTCTGCCAACAAGGCCTACGGATTCAATTTTGTCATTTAAAATTTTGTAATCTAGTCAAATCTCAACGTGTTCCGTCTTTCGCGATGATTGAATAAAGGGAACGAGAAAGACGAATGAGAAAGGTGCGGTAAATTTATGTTAGAAAAACACTGTGCATCTTATTTCTACACATAACACGATGGAGTTGTTCCATTTTACAAAAGCTCAAAATAAGTCTGCAGTACAAAAAAGCTTGCTTCGTATTATTATACGTGTCATTGATCGTATGTTGTGATTAATTGTTAAGAGCTCCGCGTTGTTTTTTAATGATATCTTGAAATTTCGAACAACGCACAGAAACGAGTAATTACAATATTCTTAATGTAAATCTAAACTGCATATCGAAATGTGACGACGCATATATCGTAATATAATATATATATATATTTCTTTTTTCATTTCAATCTCAATACCATAACAAATCGTACAATTTTTTCAATTTAACAACGACTCTAGGTTGGAAAGTTTTAGTTTAACAACGTGTATTCTCTTTCTGTAAGACTGAATTTTAATTATTAATATTGCGTAGGATTTTTCATCAAATTTCGCATAATATACATATATATATATATATATATATATATTACAAAACAAGAAAGAAAAAAAAAGAAAAAAGAAATAAAATATATGCTTGCAACTGATCAATATTATTTATATTTTATCATAAACAAATACAGCGTTTCGTTTCACGATCATTTTTATTTTATATTCGATCCCAACTTCTTTGTGACACTACAAACTTGATATTTTGTGGTAATATTCCAATAATAATAACTGAACGTAGTTATTTCTTGTGTATATGTATACTAAATGTATGAAATGATAAAAAATAAAGGTTATAAAACTCGATTACGTTGTACACGTCTCATTTCTTTTGATTTGGTTAATTATCGAATACTATCGTCGACAAGTAGCCAGATATCATAGTTTTCTATTAATTCGTCAACATTTATGAAACAAAATACGGAAAATACGGAATATATTTGAACATCGTATATTTTCTGTAACGTTAAATAAGACATTTGTAATTTTATAAAATAAATACAAAAAAGTACGTATGATTTAATTGCTGAGCATAATGCATCACCAAAAATTATAGAATTACGTTCAGAATGATATTCCTTATATATTTGCATCGGCTTTAGTTAAAAGATTGTTTAATTTAAGTGTACGAAAATGACTTTTTACACTGACACGTTAAGCAAAACTCATAAACATTGTGTTCCTCTCTTTGCGTGTAACATCTAAGAACGTATAGTTCCATAAGTAAACATCTCAGAAATAGGCCTTCTAGCGTTCCTTCAAGTTCTTTTTATATCATATAGTTAGCACAGTTCCGCACAATGGACGTAACACCAACAAATAATAGTACTTTTCATTTGGTCCTCTACCATATAGTACGACTTCGAATAACAACACCGTACTCACTTCCCATATAAACTATTCCATGTGATCTCGTCCGATGAATACTGAAAACACAATGTTAAAGATATATGCTTTTATTTAATCACTTCATAATTACTATATACTAATCGGTGTATAGTTTACCTCTTCCTTATTTTTCAATCACATTTTGTCGTCTGTTAATTCGAGGAATTGTGCATAAAAATCTTTCGTACATTCACCTTTATTGTTAAACACAAATTTATAATAACTACCATCTGCGCATATTACTGTAACAACAAAAAGACTATTGTCACGTAAGAAATCATTACTACGCTATATATGTACGTTTCTGAATATATTACTCTATAACACTGACCTATAATACTATTGTTATCGGTTCCAAATGCACACATACATTGTGGACCACCTGGAACTTGAAATTTACAGAAGCTCCAGCTGGAACTAAAGTATTTTGGCAGGAAAGTAGCAGATGCTAAACTAGATTGACGATTTAATTTTTGATCTTCTACAGCAAAAACGTGTACAGTTCCATGGTCACTTGCTACGCATAACCAAGTCGAATCATGATTGAAATTAATGCTATAATAATATAAGTTTGAATGATTAATATTACTTTAGTGATATATAGCTGTCTATAAAATATTTCGTTTTAATTACCAGTAAATATTCGCGTGATTAGCTCCCCTTCTCAACTCGTTAATCATATTTCCAGTCTGTGTTTCGAATACTCTTATCAAAGTTCCCTTTTCTGAAGCTGTAGCTAGTCTAGTACCTTGTAAGTTTAAAGCTATACATGATAAAGGTGTTTCGTGTGCTTCGATATTTAGTGGCTGTTTTTCTGTATTAGCCAAATCTATCACTGTAATAGTAAAAACAAGTGATTTTATAAACTTAAAGAACGTGAAAGATCAAAATTTCATGCTTAAAATTTTACCTTGAACGTGTCCATTTTTTCTACCAGGAAAGGCAAGCAAGGAATTACTACTATTTGGACATAAGACACACAGACCTCTGGGATTTGGATTAGTCTCAAACACGTGAAGTTGCTGAGGATTTTGCGTAAATGTATATACTTTTATAACTCCTTCTAAAATTACTACTATCCTATCTCTTCTTAATTTAACGCCCCTTACAGGAGCATTGAACTCTAAAGTAATTGCTGGCGATTTTTTAAGGTCATCCCATATCATAACTGCAAGTTTTATATAAAATAAATCACAAATAATCTACTTTATTTATTTTAAGATAGAGGAAATATATAAAATATTGTACCTTTATTTGTTGGATACATAGGTTTTGTTCCACTACCAACTAATGCTAAATAATTACATCTAAATAGCATCTCCACATAACCAAGGCCTCCATCACTGAAATGACGTACTTTTTCCTTTAAAGGATCACAATTATATACTCTGAAGCCATTTTCCATACCACAAGCGAAACATCCTACAAATGGAAAGATTATACAAACAATTAAGATATTCTTATCTATTCTCTTACATTACACAATTACATTACACTGTCTTTTCCCTTTAAAATCACAATATGGTATTTGATATATATATATATATATATATACATATATATATATATATATATTCCTTATTTGACACATAGAATACTAAGAAGATAAACCACCACGGTTGAATGATTATCACGGAATTCTTTATGGAACAATATCACATCATACGATTATACGATACATGTAAAAGAGTGAGAAACGTATAAAAGAGACAGAAGTGAAATATAAAAATAGATCTTCTAATAATTCAAATAAAACCAATGAGTTTTAGAACAATTCATTACAAATAATTAAAAGGAAATTCTCATAATATAACTGAAAGAGAAATTTAAATAATTTAAACAGAATGATTTATACGAATTGGTTATACGAATGATTTATAAATAACTTTATAAAATATGTTCAATGCAAAGTTATTATTAAAAATTTGGAATAATTGTACACGAATGTGGTTAAAAAGAAGAAATTGATAGTAAATTCTTTTATTTTAGTCATTTTAAGCGAACAGATTTTGATGGGAACATATTGTTTCAGGTTAAATTGATATTAATCGTATAGAAAAGTAAGGTCATGATAAATTTATTCGACAGGTGTTAGATGCAGAGGTTAGGAGTAAAAAAATAAATTTGACAGTACATGACCGGACTGTCAAATGTAGCACACTCGGTCACATACCTTGATCCTGATTGAAACCAGCGTAAAGCAAACCGTTCCCGTGAGGATTCCCTGTGGTTAGGTTCATCGTAAATTACTTTTTTAATCGCAACATTCGTTCAAACGATCATTAGCCGTGGAATTCTATCACATCTTCGCCGGCAAGCACATGAGATACTTTTTGTAACTACGAAGTTCCGTCACCATCATAGAATCTCTACGCATGCGTATTCATTTGTATTAATCAGCTGATACGTGCTTGAGCCGAATCGTAGTTTACAACTTGTAACTATACAAGAGATTACATTCGACTACATTAAGTGTTACGATATTATTTAGACGATGCTTAATTTGTACGAATAAGTTTGTGTAATGGATGATCGAATAGTAACTGAACTATAAAAAATAAGAAGACGATTCATTGGTGTATATATATTTTGTATATGAAGCTCTTTTCATTGCCAGCAATTAGTTAGGTTATATCATGAAGCGTTTTTTTCGAAATCTTTCGATAATAAGGAACTTGCATAGTTGTACTACATTATTTGGAGAAGTACCAAAAAATTTAAAAGGGAAGAAGCATAGTTCGCAATTATGGCTTACAAGACAGTTAAAAGATCCTTACGTGGAGATGGCTCGTAAAGAAAACTATAGATGTAGAAGTGCATACAAACTGTTAGAAATCAATGATAGATTTAAAATATTGCAGCCAGGGCATATTGTAATTGATTGCGGGGCTGCTCCTGGCAGTTGGACACAAGTTGCTATCAAAGCAACAAATGCAAATGCTAAGGAAAGTGGTGATGTTGGAATTGTTCTTGGAATAGACAAGCAACCTATATATCCGATCGAAAGTGCAATATTATTGAGTGGTATGGACTTTACTGATCCAGCGTCTCAAAATCTACTTGTAAAACATTTAAATGGTAAAAAAGCTAACGTAGTTTTATCAGATATGGCACCAAATGCGTCTGGTGTAAGAGACTTAGATCATGAGAACATAATAAGACTCGCATATAGCGCTTTGAAATTTGCTTTACAAATTAGCAAAACAAACGGAGCATTCGTGTGTAAAATATGGGATGGTGGAAAGTCTCAACAATTTGAGGAAGATTTGGTAAAATTTTATAAATATGTAAAACCCGTAAGACCGGAAGCAACAAGAGACGAGTCTACGGAGAAGTTTCTCGTAGCTAGGGGATTCAAAGGAATAAAAAGTACATCCAGTAATACAACGTAACATGCAGTTTCTTTAACAATTAAGTTATGTACAATAAAAAATGCTTAATGAATAAAATGATTTGTAACATAATCGCTCGTCATGCCTGGACAGGTTGTAAATAATAATAAAGCATGATATTTTGGTACAGGACCAACATCGAGTGATTTTTAGAAGTTGTTCCATTCTGCGATCTAATAACTCCTACACGACACGACACGACAATGTGTAATATACATCGATATATTTAGCTATAAATAATACAATAATATTTTTATACAGTTACAATTAATACACATTTAAAACGCCGATGACGCTTCTTAATTATGCAATGTATATACAATTTCTCTTAATAAAATTAATATGTACACGAACCAACATTCAAATAGATGAGAAAGAGAGATTACACACCACATCGAAGCATACGTAGAGCAGTAAAAAAGATTTACTGGCCGCGATGTCAGATTCGTAACTTTCGTTTCGTACCTACGTGATAATCACACGTAATTAGATATAATTTCATTTCGTCGAAAATTCAAATGGTATCTGATGGATTCTGATACTGATAATAAGAATTTTTCGTTCCGTAATTGCATGCACTCTACCGCGTATTCTCGTACAAAAAGGTTATCGTACGTGTAAAAAGTGGAAGAGGAGAATTGTCGCAACAACGTTCGTAAAGCTAAACGACGAGGTGATTCGATTCACACTGTTCCGAGTATTATCTTCGGAGCGTTGCGCTTGCATAGAACAATAATCAAATCGCATACCGAAAACATTCATACTACATAGATACGTATTTTCGCTATACAATGTAGGTGTAAGCTTCGACTCAATTACGCTGGAGAGACATACAGTGTTGCGATTTTTGCAGATGCAAGTGTTTATTGTTTTTCATAGAATTCACTACGATGATTTCCTTCAGTTATGGTCAATCGCATCTTGATGAGAATTAAATAAATATTACATTCGATCTAGGTTGATACGCGAAATTGAAAGAAAATAACAAATA
This sequence comes from Bombus superbus, assembly GCA_014737385.1. Taxonomy (NCBI): domain Eukaryota; kingdom Metazoa; phylum Arthropoda; class Insecta; order Hymenoptera; family Apidae; genus Bombus; species Bombus superbus. Next base: position 10,552,074 of record JACXIK010000019.1, on the reverse strand, counting down.
TTTAAGTTTCTTAAGCGAAACGAATTTTTTACTTATTTATTAATATTCTTATAGGAAAATATCATATTACTAGCAGATACGTTTTCATAATGAAATTGTCACTAATTTGTACATAACGTCATTTTCATTAATTTTTTTCAATTGTAATATTCAGAAAGAAATAATCGCGCGTATACACCTGAACTAAACAAATTCTAAAGAAATTTGTGTCAAAATAAGATCGAGACTCTTTTCTTTTTTTTTTATATCACAATATCTCTTCTTTACGTTCTATATCAAATTCCAAAGCACGTGTCTACAATTCTCTTTTTCTTTCTCTCTCTCTTTCTCTCTCTCTCTCTCTCTCTCTGCTTTTTTTTAGTCCACATATATATATATATAAAAAAAAAAAAAACAAATTTCAAGAAAGAAAGTACGATCGCAACAGTTTATGTTTCTCCGTACAAGAGCAGACACGATGACGCACATGATGAAGCTGTATGGACAATACTTGGTCGCTGCCGAGCAGATTAACGTGCACCTCTTTCGAGAGATTTATTCGTGACAGAGGGATTCATGATTTCTCTGTTCTATAAATGTTCTATAAATAAAGCAAATACCGCTAAAATCAGTCTGATTCGATATACCGGGGTCACAAGTATGTTCTCCGTGAGTTGGTGAACTCAGATTCCGGTGCATATACATATACCATAGTACACGGGTATTTTCGAAGATGATCTTTTCGTGATACGATAGCAAATGTCGTAATTTGTAATTATACGAGTATACAAATGCGCCTTCTTACTATATCATATTATTATCACAAGCACGCGTCCATATATGAATTTCAGTATTATGAAAACGTGGTAAGGTTCTGATCGATTCTTTGCGAAGATCCATAGATCCCATTTAATCCTCTACGTCGTTCATTATAAAACATTCTTTTTTTTTTATATTTTGATATCGATACTATACATTACATTCATAAACGCACAACTTAATTCAATAGAAACGTAGTAACGCGGATGTGTCGTTGACGATGAAAACTGTAAAACTATAGTCAAAAATTAAAAACATATTTTAAAAATAAGTTATCGCGATAAATTAATTGGGGTAAAAGGTCGAATACGTCTCAGGTCACAAAGAGTCGTACCCAACTGAAAGCGTTGAACTCAAGAAGGAAAACTTGTATATACAATTGATGGATCATGGATCATTGTCTAGTTCGATCGTCAGAAGACCATCTTCGTCAGAACTCGTTGATGCGACGATGATAAGAGAAATAATCTCGTGCAAGGAATAAACAAAAAACGGTAAGGAACGGATGAAAGACAAAATACCGAAGAATAATTTTACGTGAAATATTCGACGCGAAGAAAATAGCGTCCTAAGCTAAATCCAGCAATTTGCGTTCGTACAGTCGAATTAGGAATTACTATAACGTTACATATATAGCGTTACTACGCGTAGTTTGTACGCAATGTCGTACGTACGCGCCGGGACTTAGGTTCACGAACTCACGAAGAAGATGCTTGTGACCCCGGTAGTAGGGTCAGGTATCATCAATCGTAGTTCCTCCACGAGAGGGAACTGTGTTAAAGGAAGAGAAACAGATCTAACGAACGGAGAACAATACTACAACTGAACAGTCCTCCGAGTACTGTTGGCCAGTTCTTCTAGTTCTATCTCAGGTGCTATCGAATTCGGTGACATCGTTGTCGTCGATAAAAGAAGAATCAACATCGGTGACACTTCGGTCGAGTTCAAGAGTTGCGACTCTTCGCCCCACAATTCTTGATCGTCGCTAGCGTTCGTTGCTCTTACGTTGGATATATTCAACGGCGCGGGGAGATCGATCGGGATCTTATAGTCAATCACGCCGGAGAAATTCGTGTCGTTCGTATCGTCTACGAACTCCGCTACGGGAACTATCGTGTCGAGCGTAGACGCGGTACTCTGATCGTCTTCCTCGTTTTCTGAAGGCTCGTCAGAGATGGTGGTGTTCCCAGGGGTGACACTGGATTCGTTCTCCTCTTGCTCTTGTTCTTGCTCTTGCTCCTGCTCTTCCTCTTCCTCCTCCTCGTTTCCCTCGCTGGTGTTCAGCGTCTGGTACAACATAAACGCAGATCGGTAAAATTTCAATTCGACCAAGTATCGGATAAAGTTACTTTGACTGTTGTTAGGGTTCGTTATTCGAATCCTAATGTATATTTAGTGGAACAACAGTGGCTTGGATCAGGTCTTTTTATTCGACGAAGCAAGGATAACTCTAGCAAGGATGTTGAATGAACAGAGGATATTCAAAATATCTAAGTTTCAACTACATTCGCTAGCAGCGACAAATAAAGTATGCCCTACTTTTAATTACGTAAGTTGATGATCGTATTACGAACGAGCAAGCGAGATGTTTTCAATGAAAATGAGTCTAAACGCGGTCTCATCTGGCTCCTACTTTATCAAAGTTCTAGCGAAACATGGCTAAACGGAACACAGCGTCGAACGCTTTGAACGACATCGTTTGTACTCGTTTTTAATCGAAGGAACTTTATTCATTTATAAATACTACTCCTACGAGTAAAAACAGTCCTTCGTTTAATTACCTCCTTCGTTTCTTCCACGTCCTCCGTGTCTTCCACGTACTTTGCTTCTATTACGTCCTTCGCTTCTTTTACGTTCTTCACCTCTATCACGTCCGTCGCCTCTTCCACCGTCTTCGTTTCTATCAAGTCCTTCGTTTCTATCAAGTCCTTCGTTCCTTCTATCTCCTTCACTTCTTCCACCTCCTCTTCTATCTCCTCTACCCGCACATCCTCTCTCGAAGGAACCACGATCGGTACGTTTATCGAATGGTCTCCTCTGGTCTCCTCGTGGTCCGCTCGAACCGATTTGGTGTCCATGTCGGAAAACAACGGGATGTTCAACTGCAGCGGGCCGCTGGACTTTTTTTTATTATTATTAGACGACGCTTCGGAACCGCCGCTAGCCTGGTTACTGTATCTGTTGTTCAATTGTTGCAAGAGGAAACCGATGTGAGCCTGAGGATTGATGATCACTCTTTTCACGCATCTGCCCATCGTGTCTGCTCGATATCCATCAGGACAAGCCGGTAGTTCCGGAGCGATGAATACGCTCTTAGGCGTGATTCGTTTGAGAAAACTGGCGGAATCCAAGCTAGAGTGTCCCCCTGTTTGCGAGCCCAGAAGGAGCCAAGCTTGCCAGGCTAGATCGCTCGGTGAGCCAAGATTCTGTGACCTCGATTCACCGGAACTTCTCGATAACGTAGGTAACGACGATGGAGACGAGTCTGTTAGCCTCTTCGTGGACATTGGTTCGCAATACCTAATGAGGCCGGATAAAATGACGATGGCGAGCAGCATCCTCCAACAAGGATGCCTTTGACGCTGGTTTATCGCGAGCATGTTCGTTTCTGTCGACGAGGTTTCTTGCCGGATTCGTTCGAGGTATCTCGTCTGAAACCTGCTCGTCACCTTCCCCTCGAACCTTGACACACCGGAATCGTCTGAAAGGAAGAAATTGAAGATTACGTGATAACAGAGGAAACGAAAGATCGTAACGTAAGGCGATATTGCACGTACGCTTGTACAAAAGAGGAAACGATATATTTTCGAAGGCACGATGTATCGAGTTACGTTTCAATTTCTACGAGCAATTAAATAGAACGAAGCAAGGAATTACGTAGATATATCGTGTCACAAGATTTCCATTCAACTTTGGTTTGTCAGAGCTTTCACTCCAGCATTGAATCATCTTCAGCCGCTATGTTAGCCTACTTTTCAACCTTGATAGACGCCGCTTGTTTAAATGGCGTCCATACGTTTCGGAGACTTATTATTTAACGAATTACAAGAAACGAGGATCCGTTTGGAATTCCAGCGGACGATCATCCTCAATGCCAGATTCTATTCTGCGATAACAAGTCTTGGAATATCCAAAATATCTAAAAAAAGGGATACAGATTTCCCTTCAAATTTCTTTCAAGCGTTCCTACGAACTTGGCGATACGTGCGACCCTAATACGATAAGAGAATCCACCGATTCTCTCTACTCTCTATGATTTCCCACGTTTACGTAAGTGGATTTAATCGGCGGAAGTTGGTTCAATCGGACGCTCACTAAAATCTCTTTATACAAAGAAAGTTACGGCGTGTGCCACAATAATGTATAAAAATTTATATATTATTTGAATAATAATTTATTTATTAAATTTTTTTATATCGATATATATATTTAATTTTTAGAATATTAAAAATATAGATGTTAATTTTTTATCTAATAATTCATTAAATTTAATTAAATCATCAATATTTATCTGTTCTTCGTCCCCTATATTTATATCATTTATATTCAAATGAGAAATTTTTTATAAATTATCCGATATTAATATGGACAATAATATTATAATTTTACTATTATTATCAAATTCAATCGCAATTTGAGATTATTTTATTACTATAAAATATCTAAATTATGCCGTTCCGAAGATCTTATTCCAAAGCTGTTCCGTGAAAATTGATGTCCAAAATTATCAAGTACCCTGTGATTTACGGACAGCGACGTACGTACAAGGTTGTCCGAAAAGTTTCTTTCGTTTCCTAAGGAAATAATGGATGCACCGCGTTCCCTGTTTTATATTATTTTTGTCGAATCATGTACCGCGATAATCGTAATAATAGAAATAGAGGAAAATGGATCGTACGTGATTGAATAAAATAATATAAAACGAAAACAGGTTGCGCATCCATTATTTCCTCACAAAAGGAAATCAACTTTCGGCACAACCTAATACATACGGTGTATGTCCATACTTGCAGCGAAATGGTTAATCGCAGTTTACTTTGCACAACGCGGATTTCGACGATGAAACTGATGTTCGACGGCGATGGTAATTTCATCGAACTCTGCCATTGGATCTGGAATAGGGAGAGCGGATCACGGCAGATGCGGATCGGCTGCGATCTCGCAACGAAACACCGAAAGGAAAGGGTAATTCCATTAGAGTTATTTGTACACGGTGACTGGGTGGATCGATGACTCGTCAGTTTTAAAAGGTATTGCATGCCTGTAACAGTCTTCGTCCGCTATATGCGATAGAAACTGCATCGCGCTTGCAACGGGGAAAAGTGAATGCACGCCGATCTGTTTTTACCGTTATGCAGCCACGCCACGATTATGTCTACGCCGTGAATAGGCCGTACAAACACGAGATTCGGATTCACGAACGTGTCAGGCATCCTCGATACCTTGAACAGCGAACAAGAGGAGGAACGTGGGATGGCGCCGTTGGATTGCGTGATCGAAATAAAATTCCACGCCACGGATGATCGATCAATTTCTTCCCCCTTCCCTTCCCGCTTGTTTTTGTCTTCTATTACTTTCGTTTTCGTTGTTCTATCGAGCGAAACTATCGATCCTAAGGTACGATAGAAACTGCGTTTGCTGCCGTATGTGGCTGCTCGATACGTGCAACGTGCTCACGGCGGGAAAAAAGATATCAGAGCGGAGAAACAACGTTTGACGTTCCGTACCTTCGTTCTTCTTGTTCCACCGAGTTAAAAATCGATCTCGAGGTACGATAAAGGCAACGACGACGTTCGCGGTCGTTGGACGCGTTCTATTCGACGAGAACCAAGAGAAAGATACCAAAATGGAGAAACGATACAGCCGTTTCGAGTTTCACGATCGAAACACCAAACGTTACAGCTGCACTTTCATTTTCCTCGTTTCACTCGATCCTATCGATGTTAGGATACGAACGAGACGATGATTTCGCTGGTTGTTTGATACGTCGATGAAGCATCGTAGAGACGAGAATTAGAACGGTCCGCGATGAAACGTTTTGGCCACTGGCGTTTGGTTTCAGTATTTTGTTAGGCGCGAACTTGAGAAAATACTTTGCCTCGTTCCGTCCGTGCGGAATAAAATGACAAACGCGAAGGAAGGAACCTCGCTATGAAACCATCGCTTCGCGACACCCGGTAAACACTTTTATGCAAATATTCCTACTGGTTTTTAATATCCTTTCGGCTCTCGTATCGATAACGCGTACGAGATATCCTTGATCTTTATAGGTACGATATAATATCATACGGAGCACACGCATTTGTCCTGTAACGCGTGGACATCGATCGTACGACGATTTTCAGGAAAAATGTGCGAATTACTATATCTCTTGGGAAATGGGCGATAATTTTTAATAATTTTTTTATAATTTAATAACTCTCCGACGATAAGTACGAATGACAAGAATATCGCGCGATGAAAAATCTATAATTAACACTTGTTGCATTGTTACACTACGATCTCCTGCGATTCGTATATACACGTGTACGTTCTCTTGTCTTATGACCTTTCTGAATAATGAAAGTTGCATTGAAAGAAGGCGTTATAGCAAAGTCGAATCAAAGGTCAGATTACGCAAGGAACCTACATTTTCTCTTGTAATCCACGAATACAGTGACATCGTCGCGAGATCTTCGAGGTTACGGTCCGTTGTTTACGCGACGAAGACGACGCTTCTCGTCCGTTCGATCTAATTTCGTTTCTCCGAATTCTCTGCATCGTTCAATTCGATTTATATCGCAAAGGAATTTTCGAGTCTCGTTACGAATTGTTATAATTCCACGCAAGTGTATCGTCTTAACGCTATTTTACTAAGCACGGAAGAGGTTCATCGGAATGTAGGTTCAGGACCATTTCGTTTATTAACGTGTCGAGTATGTTGCCCGACATGTGTTCACAGAGATGTATCATGGATCGAGAACTAACGGTCGCTGATAAATAGAATTCAATAGAAAGCGAAAGGTAAGTAGTCGTAATTCGTCACACTTTTCCCAAATAACTTTTCCCACGCCTTACTGAACAAAGAGGTCCATCCAAGTTCTCGTCCTTAATTTCCGTTCCCGAGTCGAACTGGTCCTGCTTTTAGTCAGAGACACGCGACTCTCGTCGTTGTCGCGCAATTATCGAAATTGCGAATTTCGTACGTAGACGAGCGATTGAAAATTTTCTTCGAAATACTTTACGATGTTATGGAATATTTCTAGATATTCTTTCAAAGGAACGCGGCTCGAGTCAAGTTCGATAACTACGTATTAGGTTGTCCCGAAAGTTTCTTTCCTTTTGTAAGGAAATAATAAATAGATGCGCGACCTGTTTTCGTTTTATATTATTTTATCGAATCACCTACGATCCATTTTCTTCTATTTCTATTATTACGATCATACGTGATTCGACAAAAATAATATAAAACAGAGAATATGGTTCATCCGTTATTTCCCTACAAAACGAAAGAAACTTTTGGGACAACCTAATAGATGGACAACCTCTTTTCATTTTGCATTACTTTATCGAGTCACCTACGATCCATTTTCTTCTGTTTCTATTATTACGATCATACAGGATTCGACAAAAATAATATAAAACNAGAGAATATGGTTCATCCGTTATTTCCCTACAAAACGAAAGAAACTTTTGGGACAACCTAATAGATGGACAACCTCTTTTCATTTTGCATTACTTTATTGAGTCACCTACGATCCATTTTCTTCTGTTTCTATTATTACGATCATACAGGATTCGACAAAAATAATATAAAACAGAGAATATGGTTCATCCGTTATTTCTCTACAAAACGAAAGAAACTTTTCGGACAGCCTAATAATTCCGTTCTTCCCCTGTTCCAATTCGTTACGAGGGGTCGAAGTTCGAGTCGAAATGAGAGAACGAATAAATAGTGAAGCGAGAACCGGGAATTCGAATACGAATGCTTGCAACGTGAGACATCGGTAACAATAATCGTTATCACGGTGACTCGGTGTAACGGCATAAAACAGTAGCGTCGATGATAAAACGAAGCTGAACGCGCATAGGAATTTCTGTTCGAAGATACTGGCAAGTACGTTTCACATTCTTGCACACGGTTATCTAAAGACGCGTGTGAACGAACTCTATTAAGGGCTATTAAGGGACTAAGTGCGCTATAACGATGGAAATTTCCTCTATTTAGTTCTGATCACGTGACGTACAAATTCTCTATATTCGATAAGCGCCGAGTAGATTCTTCTTTCGGCCTCGCGTTAATAACCGTAACGTCGATTAACGATAGACAAAAGCGAAGCGATTTAAGTTCCACCTCGTGTATCTGTCGGCCAAATTCCAAGCCACGTTCCCGTCGGATCAGGTTTTTGTAACTTCGAATGAGTCACGGGAAACCGAAAATAACGTCGTAAATTATGCGAACTCGCGTTCGATTTCCGCGTACTCGAACAAATCGGCTCGCAAACGATCATATTGTTCCAGACGATTGCGATTGTACGGTTTACGCACGCGATTTGTATATTTTGCGAAAAAGTCGCGTGACCTACGCGCGCTCGTGCAACGTTATCGTCGAGAGAACGAAAACAGCTTTTTTTTTTTAAAAAAAAATATACTAAGATCTCGCCGGCGTTTCGGCAGGCCAGCCCATTGTTTCCATACAACGGGATTTTCGATTTCTACGTGGTTCCTTGGCGAGGCGAACGTCGCTCGTTCGTTCGATTCTAAACGATTTGTTTTGAAAAGGATTATCAACAGGATTGTAATATTTAGATAGAATTACTCACGCGATTGTAAACGATTTACCCCGAAAAGAATCATCGACGAGGTTCTATTACTTGGAACGTTAAATCAAAAGCATTTGATTGCTTTAAGCGATTACATCTGTTTGACGATCAATTCTATGGTAAAACGACGTAACCTTTTACAGTTTGCTATATCGATCGCGTTTCCTTTAAAAGCTTCCGTCTGAACGGTACGTTAACTAGCTTTTGTCAGAGCACAATCCACCGAAAGTACGTTTGCGATATCTTTCCTGTAGTATTTGTTGAGATGACTCATCATCTCATCCGTAATAGTAAGCGAGGGATCGCAACCTAAAATAACAAATTATTTATAGATTTGTTCTATGGACGTTTCGTGTTTCATTCGGCGTTATTTTTCTTTTTCGAATTATTTACAGGTTTTCGAATTACTTTAAAGGTGTTTGCGTATTTGTAGGAGATTTAAGGCGGCCAAGATTTTACGGAATATTTAAAAGACAACGAAATAAATCTCTATTTAGTTTCTATTCCTTAATTTTTCTTTTTTTTTTTTTTTTTTCAAATACGAATTTACACGAACGACTCGCCATCTATCCACAAAGTTCCTTTCGCGCTCGATTTTCCTTACTCTGCTTCCTCCGTCGTTCTTCTTTTCGGTCAATTACGCGAACACAAAGGTATTGGAACGTTCGAGAGGCTCCGTTTATAAGCAGAAAGACAACCGTTTGCCCATTATTTCGACAAACGGCGCGCGGGAAAAGGGCCGCGAATCGAGCAAGGAAAACTCGCACGATGAACGCGTTCCCTCGTCGCGCGTTACTCTCGCAAGCTTTACGATCAGAAGGGAGTATCCGGCCGGAAGGAGACAACTTTGCGCGATGGTCAGCCAGCGGAACCTTTGCGAACACGATGGCTCGTGGAAATGGAAGATACTATAAATAAAGGAGAAACCAGCCTGATAGGAACGAGCAGCGCGATCAAATCCCACCGAGAAGAAAAAAACCAAGCATCGATATTATCTTTTTTCCGTTCGAATAAAACCTCCGGTCGAATTACTCGAATCGAAGATTGCGTTTATACGAGTCGTTGATGTTTAATTACATGGCTTTCGCTCTTGATCGACTTTCCCGATATTTCCAATGCCATAAAAGAGTTCGTTCTTGCTCTTGACCTACGCTGTTACAGAATTCTCGATCGCCAAGGTTTTTCCATCCGAAGCTACGAACCCGTCGACCCCTTCTTCTTCCTTTGTTATCTTTTTACGACAAAATACGCGTACGCGGATTACACGGTGGTTAATTCGATATTCAGGAAACGAATGGACGTCTCCTCCTTTTGGTCCGAATGGCTGTTACTTGGACGTAAACGATCGTTCGAACGAGGCATGATTTTTATCGATAATTTATCGGTATGCGGCTACTACAACGCGCGCGGCGAAAGTCTAAACGGAAGTTGAAATTGTGAGAAATGCGACGATCGCTGTACCGTTTTATTTATTTCATTGTAACGAACGTTGTGTCGCGTGCTACGAACGAAGAATTTTAATTCCGTTGGTTTTCCTATACACGGTGGCGTTTTTCCCCTGCATCGCGAAAATCCAAACAAACCGCTTCCTCCGTTTACCTCTTCTTATCGCGACGAGATTAGTTCAATCGCGAAAGCGCGTTTCCAATTTCCAAAATTGCCGCTCGTTCCAACGCCGCCGCGATTTCTCGATTTCGTCTACGGCAATCCGACGACTAACGAGCAAACGCGAGATAGCAACGAGATTCGCATTTACCACGATAATTTCCACGTTATTAATTTTCATCGGAACTCGTGGCTCGCGATTTCCGATGCGGCCCGAGCAACCTGTTCTGTCCAAACGTTGTCAAATTGCCAACGTTGTCCCTCGGTGACTCTCGATCGCAGTTCACGCAACGCTGCGCCAAATCCCCGGAAGAGACCGCAGCTTCCGTTGCGCAATCGGCCGGCAGAAATTTCTATCCGACGCCTGTCCGCGTTCCCGAACGAGGAAAGTCGGCGATCGCGTGCACTTTCTAGACGACGAATGTAAATGTGCCCGATAACCGGTAGCAGTTTCTTTCTTGGCGGCGATCCGACCACGTCCATTTACCATCCAGCCGTGTTTGTCAATGGCCTAACTCGCCTGTTTTCATTGCTCTGTACAATCGTCTCGATATCGAGAACTCTCTTCGCGCGAGATAACAATATCGCTACTCCAAATTGGTGATTCTTTGAACCGCGCGATTGACAATGCAACGGGTTCCGATAACGTTATCGCTGCGCGCTCGTTTGCACTTGCAACCGGTTCGGTACGTTGCGTTGTCCAACGAATTCTCGTTTTATTCGCTCCGTCTAGCGTGCCTGCAGATAACCGCGTTCGCCATTCAACTTCGAATTATTCGCGAAATTCATCGAATCGTTTTCGAACGGACAAAAACATCGTACGGATAATTTTGATTCGCGCGGCGCTCGTGGAAACCGTAAGTTTCCAATCGTCGTTTGGTAAGGTCGTTCAGCGACGCTGTTTGGGTCGTTCGTGGCTTTTAATACTTATCGGTTATTCGTTTCGAATCGTTGGTAAAATCGAAAGGATCGTTGCGATACCGAAAGGAAATGTCTAACGTCTTGCGGATACGCGCGGATATCGTCCGACAGGTTTTACTCGATTTTATGCGAGAATTTTCGGCAAAGCGTTGCGATTTTCTTTCAACGAAAGTGCAGACTAATCGATCTTCCCGTCATTCGGGTCATCGTATTTAAACGTAGTTTGCAAAGGATTCTAATTAACTTAAGGAATGCGTCGCACGTTACGATTATCCCTTCTCGAGGCTCGTTTCTTTTTCTCGGCGAATATTTGTTACCTGTCTTAGCTCGCGAATCTAGCACGCGCGATCAATCATTCGAGGATCGAAGAAAATACAGAAGATGGAAAAGTTCCGTAATTCCTTTTCCACGTCGCAACGTATCGCAACGAGCCGTTAAATACTTTTAACGCGCCACTTCGTTATTTATTACAAATGACGTAAGATGTAAAAGTAAAAGTGAAAAATGACGAATCTCGAGATTTATTCGTGCGTTTACTTTTCGCGATATGCTGCGCGTGGATATTTTTTACGGTCAATATGGTTTAATTAGCATACGTTTGTGAAGCAATTAGTCGCGCAATATTACGTTCCATGTATCAAATACGTTTTCCTAATTTCGTACCGAATCGGGTTTCCGCTTTATAAACTTTCTCTGTGGCTCGTTAAATCATTAACGAAGAACACGCGCGTGGAACACACCGATCGACGAAATTACCGCAACTTAATCAACGGCGGGTAATTATTCGAGTTGATGACGGTGCATAAGTTTTCCAATCCATTTGGTAGACCGTTAAATTACACAAGCGAAACTCCAAACAAAAATTCAACTCGTTATAAATACATTAAAAAGCTCTAAAAATCGCAACATGTTTTACGGATTCTTCAGTCCTGAAAATATTCACGTACGTTTCAATTATACGATACTGCTGTTTATTCTGTGACATTACGCTATCGCGTATCAAAGAGAATTCACCAATTTCTATCGAGATTGATACGTCGAAATGAAAAGACAATTTCCCAAAGATTACATTAGGCTGTCCGAAAAGTTTCCTTCGTTTTGCAAGGAAATAACGGAGCACCGCGTTCTCTGTTTTATATTATTTTCGCCGAATCACGTACGATCGTAATAACAATAAAAATAGAAGAAAGTGGATCGTACACGATCGAATAAAATAATATAAAAGGAAAAGAGGTTGCGCATCTATTATTTCCGTACAAAAGAAAATCGACTTTCGGCGCAACCTGATAAATCCTATTCGAAGAAACAAATCCTCTTTTTACTTTTTTTGTTACTTTAATACGAGACATCTGTCAACTATTAAAGCCACGTACGTCCAAAAGCATCGAATTAATTTACGCACGTAACACGTCGAACGAAGTGTTCAATTTTCAAGTTCGATTTGAACGCACCGCGGTTAATACGCTTTAACGTAATACGATTTAACTGTAAAAATAACAGTATCGTTTCGATGACAAGTACTACAATTCCTTTCGTTACACGAACGTCGATCAAGAAATAGTAAAATGTATCGTCGCGGTTAAATTTGTTCATCGGAGCTGGTAGAGTTCGAGATAAGTACGAACAAATATCGAAATTTATCTGTTTCGAGCCTCTTAGTAATTCGTATATACTTGCGAGAAGTAAAGTATATTTATTTTACGTCGAGCGGTAGAATCGATGGAACTAACATTTGCGTGCTCCGGAATCTAGATGCGTTAATCATCGTCGAATAACAATCGAACGGCGAACCCCGGAGAATTCAGCGTGTTCGACGAAATTTCCAATTTTCCAAAGCGTAGCCGGAGCGTTCATTTTGTTGTTTGAGCAAACACGAGGGTAGAAACGGTAAAATATGCACGAGAAGCGCGTTTACCGATATTTGATATGGTCTTGCGCACTTTTCTTCGCATCTCGACCATAAATTACGGTATATTTTTACGTTGTAGCGTCCTTTTCCCCCCTGATCGAGCAAGAATTTTAATCGCGCCAATTAAAACCTATATGCTCGTAGTTCGATATTAATCGCCGATATTAAATCTAACTATTTATGCTTTATGGCGGTATCGCCTCTAACGCTGTTTCGTTTCGTTACCAAAGCCGTATTACAAACGGTAGCCAAACCGGTTCAAATAAATCAAAAAGGCGTGGTTCGCTTTTCAAGCTAATTTCTCTGGTCTAATTGTTTCGGAATTTTCTGATCGTTTTCCACGCACGAGTGTCGCCTGGTATCGCGATATATTCGTTTCTTTGCCCGCCTAGAAGATCGACGTACAGAGACGTTATACGAATTTAACATGCCGTAAAAATTTAATATAAATACGAACGCCTTTAGTTTCTTTCAACAAAGTTCTAGTCGGTATTCGTTAAGCGAACGTTCGCCGGTTTCAAACAACGATCGTAAACTATACTCCAAATGCAAAGTTGGTTCGGTCGTTGCACGGCATATTGTTTTAAAGCAAATCACATCGAATAAGAATCAATATCGGCCGAGACAGGCCGCGAGGGATTAAACGGCCTCGAGATGAGCAACGCAGACGGTGCGGTGTCTTCGTGAACTTTCGTTGCTCACGAGGCCAACGTGTCGTGCCTCTCGAATCTACAATGATTCATGACAGTCTGACCTCTCCTTAAATAACTTTTTACCACGAAGCGTTCGAAAGGACACGCGATTTCAATGAATCCTGCAGCTCCGGTGTACAAATTGCGAAACCTAATTGTCATTGATCGCGCGAATTCATTTACCTGTATAAAACGCTCTTTCTTACGCTTCTTCTTAGTGTTGTGGTAATTTTGAACGAAGGATGCGAATCGATAACGATCTTTGACGGACAAGACGATGCTCGTGTCGATTTCTTACGAATTACGTTTGAACGCGTTGAAATAAAAAAAAATCAATGCTTTCGTAAGAGGGGCTTTTTTTTTTAAATTATATATCAATATAATATATATCGTATAAAAGTTTTATTTATCATTGAATCGATCAATTCCAGCGAAAATTACAGTATTCTAAAAATAAATGCCGATAAAACGCATTCTCGTCGACATTCGATGCTTCTTTTTTTTCTTTTTTTTTTTTTTTCTCTTACGAAAACGATAATTTGGTTGGCAAAGTTTAAAGATGCGCGTTTAAAAAATTTCTCATAAAATTTTTCGAATTTTCTCGTCTCTTTAGTTTCACGGATAGACAACGCTTTAAGTAACATATTGAACCGTAGTATCATTCGCAACGATAACGTTTTACAGCAATACAAGCAAAACCCATTAGTGTTTTCAGGATTAGCCAGTAATAAAGCTTTCAGTTCCATTAAACTCATCCGCTTTTGACTGTTTTTCTATTCGTTCGTTTAATTTCTACATATTTAACCGAACGCGAAGACAAGCTATACATAGATACGCGTTTACGATATTGTCTTTTTGCTAGCTTCTATAAAATAATTTCCAAGAACGAGTAAAATTGATTAACTGCCGGACAGCGTATATAAAATTCCACAACCATTCAGCCGTTCTAAATACCAATCCTTCTTCAAGATCAAAGCAAATCTCGCGAAGCGTTAATCCAATTACGGGTAATATTAATCTTCGTGATTTACATAGAATTCCTCGAGATAACGCGAGTTTCGAAACAATTTCAAAGAGTACCATACATCGACGCGTTCTCTAGCTCGCGTTCGAATATACGATTAGGCACCTGTTACTTTTCCACCAACTATTTGTCTTTTCTTTTTCACCTGATCTAATATCAGTTTATTTACCGCGGTACTTACGTAACGCGCTACGAATGGTATTCACGCGTAGCCGTATCTCCTAACGAACCAAGTTCTTTTTTTATCAGACTCTACGTTTCGTTTTCTAAATTCCCTCTTGAATGTCGAACATAAATTTGCATAAAAATCCGCAAACCCTTCGATATAATCGATGAACAACCAACGAAAAGAATTCGATCGTTTCCTTTCGAAAGAATGGGTGACCAGGTGGAAAGAAAAAAAAAAGAAAAAGAAGAGAGAGAAACGATCGAAGCGTCAAGGGATTAAGCACGATCTCTGGTCTTACAATTAGACGAATTCCTGTAACCGATGCGCAGGGAGCGCGCGTGCACACGCGCGATTCACCGCAATATGTACACGCGGCCGTTAGAACGTGAGAGTAGAAGCCTTTCGAAACGACGGTTCTAAGCACATTCCACCGGATTGTAATCGCGGCGTTTCTCGGCTGATTAGCGAACCAGCTACTCTTGGTTTCTCTGGCCGACTAGGTTCTGCCCGATCGACAGCCGGCGATCGTGTTCTAGTTCCAGAAGATATTCGAGGCGGAATCTTTTTCTTTCTACTCTCCCCTCTCCGTCCTCTTTGCATTTTTACGGACTTCAAAGGCGCCGTTCGGTGTATGTGCGCGCGTACGTGCACGCGTGTACGTACCACGCGAGTGTTGTTTTTTGCTCTCAACTCGTCGTCGGCTGCGTTCAACGCGAGCATGAGCTCTCTGTGGGATGCTTATCGGTCTTGGAGTAGGTTTATGGCTTGATAGCTTTTTGTAGTGGATCGATCGATCGAATGGTAGGTGGGCCATTAAGTGCTCGCGAGTCGTATTTAATACCATTGAGGCGGTTTCTATGGCGAATCTTTGGCGCGAAGGATTGGCTACTCGTTCTACGTTGCTACACGTGTAACAGTGTTTAAAGGCAGTCGTAGGTAAAACGATTGCTCGATCGATGGTTTTCGATCGGATCAATTTTTTGCAATGATTTCCGTGACAGATATCAGGTCGAGCCAACCTTTGACGTATCGTAAATAAATCAAACGCACGACGAACATGATCGGATCGTTCGAGTGTGAACGTAAACACGCTATATAATGGTAGTAACGGATTTCATGTTTCATCGCGCGATTGTCACACGTGCGGAAAATGTGTCAATGATAGGACCGAATCGATTACATCGCGCGCATGATCTAGAATCGTACCTGATCGAATCGCGTTAAAGACGCGTTGCTTAAAAAGGAGCTTCGTTAGGTTAATACAGCTCCGTATAGAAGCCATTTCGAGAAACGATATATTCGCGTATGTAGGCAGTAAACGATGCAATTACGAAAAATAACAGATACACGCGTGACGCGAGAAGAAAAAGTATCTTTTTCTAAAAGAAATTGTGTAACGGTTCTCTGTGGAAAATGCTAGCTAATATTAGGTTGTCCCAAAAGTTTCTTTCGTTCTATAAGGAAATAACAGATGCGCGACATTTTTTCTTCGTTTTATATTATTTTATCGAATTATGTACGATCCATTGTATAGCAATAGGACATAGCAAAATGGATCGCGCATAATTCGATAAAGTAACACAAAACGAAAGACGTCGCGCATCTGTTATTTTCTTGTAAAACGAAAGGAACTTTTGGGACAACCTAATACTTAAATATCGTACGAAGGAGAACGTGTCTAAAAGTGTCTAAAAAGTTTATAATCGGCGAGAAGTTGAATATTTTTTCTACGTGTTTGTTATTTCAGATGCGAAGTTCCCTTGCCCTGAAAACAATTTCGGTGAGCAATCGTCTCGAAGACCTTCGTAGATTTCCTGTTCACAGGCATTGGCAATCTGCCTAGGGCGCGCAACTTTTTTCCGTGCACTTGACTTCCTGTTTGTTCGATCGTTTATTTTCTCTGCTAGGGCGCCACATCGGAACCCTTGTAGCGCCCCTCGAGATAAACGAGCTTTATGGCGAACCTGTACTACTTCTTTGCTCCCCCTTTCTCGATTAATTTCAGTCTCGCTCGCACGCGCAAAAACTTGCCTCGAGATATAACTATTAATACGTTCGTTTCTCTTTTTTTTTTTTTTTCTTGGCACATTTTTTCGAATGGCATCGATACGCGATACCTGAAATCAGGTTCAGAGTTCAACGAAAGAAATAATCGAGCAAGTAATTGTCGACGTTGCACGAAGAAACTAAAGTCTTTGATCTATGAGAGAATAAAATCCCTGGAATTTCTCACGTACAAGCGAACAAGTTTTTATCGTATTCTATCCGAGAAAAACGCTACGATTCTTCTCCGCAAAGACAAGTAAATAATACGACGAAGTCAACTTTCAGTTTTCCACGTTCTTTCTTACCGCCGTTAAATCTTTCAAAATCACGAATCGAGTCGATTACGTTCGAAGTTTTACAACTTTCGTGATTTAATCCTTTGAACGTTAGCCGCGCTACAATTAACGATTACGCCGATCGTAAAAAAAGTTCCTCCCTTTTACACGTATGAAATAAATACAAATTTCACATTTGGTCCGACTATTCGACCAGAAAGGAAACTTTGACGAAAGCTTCTCGACTATAAGCGAAACTTCGTTTCGACAAATGTATTTCAGATAAACGAACTTCTCTCGTGCCATCGTCTTTCCATCATTCGTATCGGACATCCGCAACCCTGAACTCGAGAGCCGTGGCTCTCATAACCTTCACATTCGTCTTCGTACTCTTATCACCGCTTTGTAACCATGAAATCGACGTGTTCTCTCTGTGCCATTATCCTTAAACTGGTGGTAAGAAATCGCGGAATGGTGAAGGCTGGTCGCGAGATCGCATTAATCGTGTCCACGATAGCGCGGTTTTTTCCCTTTTCCAATGGCCCCCTCCTTCTCCTCCTGTTGGTGTGTCGATGTCGCGAAGAAAAAGCACCAGCGGCCAAGTCCACGTACTTACATACGGG
This sequence comes from Bombus superbus, assembly GCA_014737385.1. Lineage (NCBI taxonomy): Eukaryota > Metazoa > Arthropoda > Insecta > Hymenoptera > Apidae > Bombus > Bombus superbus. The sequence goes on along the minus strand of JACXIK010000019.1, from coordinate 10,534,210 downwards.
ACAGAGGGAAGACACCGCGAGGAAAGAGAGAGGGAGAGAGAGATTCAGCGGGGTCAATGAATCTGATCTGGAAAGCGACTGTTGGTGGCTGAGCTCGTGGGAGCCGGCGTAAAGGAACTACGCAGCCACGACCTCGAGGCCTCCTCTCCCAGAGGCGGCAGCTTCTTCTTCTTCTTCTTCTTCTTCTTCTTCTTCTTCTCCTTCTTCTTGTTATTCTTTTTATTTTTCACCGGTCGCTGCTAGTATCGCGATGCCTCAGGATCATGTATACTCATACAGTACCGTGCAAAACGTCTTAGACCACCTACTTTTACTAGTCTCGTAGTAATCTGATTTATTTTCTCTGTTTCAGCGACCACGACGATACCCATAAATCAACGTTGGCTTTAATTGTTCGTCGATTGACGATTCTGATTCGCAATGATAAACGCGAATCAACAGACGGGAAATACTTGGAAAAATCTGTTTATAAAACGCTTAAGGCTAACTTTATATGGAAGTTTAACTATACGTGGAAGTAAGTGTACGAAAGTAACTTATAATTAGACGTTGGATATTTATGTAAATTACTGCTACTTCGCTACGCGGAGAATTCTTTTTCTTTTTTTTTTTTTATCCGCTACGTATCGTAACTACGCCGTCTCGATACTCTGTATATTTTTGCCTGCTACGTATTTTCCGTGCGTTTAAAAATTCTTCACAAATGCACGAACGGTTGGCTCAGTCCAACTGCGACGAATGGCACGAGTGAACACGACGCACGTTGCTGAATCGGGAACACAATGACTGACCTGTCTCTTGTGCTACCTTTTTTCCCCTTTTATCTTTTTTATATTGACTCAATATGGGATCCGCAGGTCAAAAAGTGTCCGTGTCCTTCGTGCCAGCCTTCGCTACTCTCGATATATATTTTCTTCGCAATGTATCGGCGCATCGCGAGAATCGATAATAAGCTACGTGGAAACGGAGTCGTGGGTGAATGTCAGATGAGCTTGGAACTACGATTGTGCTTCCTGGTTGGCTATGTACGTTTATGTGGAAGCTTCAACCGGGATGTTGTATGGTTTTTCTAGATTCTTTTTTCTTCTCTCTTTCGGTGGATGTTAATGATTCTGGAGGTTCTGTTTATGGAAGGAGCTTAATTGGACTGTTCCGTGCTTCGGTGGTTTGCTTCTTTTCCCACTGGTTCGATTATTTGCACGGAGCTTGAAATAGATGTACAAGTTGGAGAATGGATCGGGCGATAAATAAATGCTATTCGATGTTTAGCTGCGTCCGGTGTCGGTAGTTTTCCAAATAACGATCGATTCTATTCGCCTATTCTTTAAACCGAGACGCGATATTTACTTGCTACGATCGCATCGCATTTGTGCTTCGATATTTCACTCGAACCGATTCTCTGCCATCGACGACGCTCGCGACAGTCTATGGGAAACTCCAGTGTACAGAGATATGCAAAATTCGAATAATGGTTCCAGCGCCGGAAAAATATTCCAAAGAACGGGAAAGAAAAGATATTCGTCGCTTCTTTCCTGCCGTTTCGTTGTCCAACAAAGCGAATACACGATTCCCGTATCAATGCCAGCGATTGAAAATTCGTCGATCGTTGTGCGAAAAACGACACGGCCGTGTAACAACCGAAAAAGGTATTTTTCCCGAAGCACCAGAATTTTTTCCGCGAACGACGACTGGTGGTGATCCGTGTAACGTACGTTGCGCACGTATCGACGAAGGTGTTCGCGAGGGGAATTCCGGAGCATGTTTGCAACATGTTTGGCCAGTGGCCAAGGAGGTTGGAAAGAGAGGCGGTAATAATCGGCACGACCGAAAGTTCGTCTGGGTCGTCGTAAGAATTAAGAGTTTGGCGATTCGCCAACCCGCCGCCGCGCACACACGCACGTCCCCGATACTCCTTAATCATAGACACCTGCCCCCGAGGATGACTAACGAGTCTGGGCGACTGAATTTCTCTTTACTTCGCCGCTTCTTTCACCACCGTGTTGCGCCTTCCTTTTCGTGCTTTTATTTCTCTCTGTCTTTTCTCACCATGCTAATACGCGCCACGCCACTCACGATTCACGGACGACGGCCTGGCAGGAATCAACGCGATTTCCTGTTAACGCGAACACGGTTAAAATCATCTGTCGCGCGTACCGTGTCACGCGCCATTTCCTCCGCGTATAAATACCCTGGGAAAATACCTACCATTTTCTTCGATATATTAATACGCGATTCAACGCATCGGGGCTGGGAAATCCGTGGAAATTGGTTGGAAATTATCTCGCCTGTTACTCGGAGAAGAGGATTACGAATCGACCCTCTGCGGTAATTTGCATTCTCTTCGTTCGTCGGAGAGATGGATTACGGTTTGACACATTCGCGTGGAGATTAGAAGCTAATTGTTCGAACAGAGGCTGTTAATATTTTTAACAATATTTTTGATCGTAATACATATAGCTATCCGATTTTCAATCGGTTTATGGACGAGCGAATCGCGATTCACCGGTCGGCCAACGTCACGAGACGCATAAAATTTTGTTTTAATCGAAAACTCTCGCGCAATTACGCGAAAGTTCGGCAAATGTAGTCTTAAATTCAGTTTCTGCGCGCGATCTGCTACCATCTGGTAAACGATCAGCGAGACAGCGAATTTATAAACAATGGTTGTTGCACTTGTAAAGTATCGTATTTTTGTTAGTATCGTTTATACGCCTAAGTTTTGTTCGTACGACGTCGTATTCGCGTTACGTTACTCCGCGTTACAAGCTGTTTCGTTCTTAAGCGAAAGTCCAAGCATCGAGACCGTCGATTAAATCGCTTGAAAATTACCTTTTCTACGTACATGTAATAATTACGACGAATTAAGTTGTAAGTTTTATACATAACATACAAAGTGCATAATTTTTATTCCAAGAGTAAGATCCTGCAAAGAAAATACACGCTTCTCGTTACACTCGATATCCGTTGTCTCTGCACCTTTGTAACGTCTCACACCTCCAAATAAATTACTACGAGCCACCCACCGATGTTTTATATTCTTTTCAACGCCCTGTATACATTCGTAATACCAGAGGATTCACGTTCCCGGCGTAATTTGACGAATGCAACGCGAGGTATGGCCGTTGACCAAAAATAAACGCAGTTCGCCGGTCGGAAAATACATCGTCGATAAAACGAAGCGTAAAACGCTATCTACCGACTGCTCATATTGTTTCCTGTCCCTGAGAACGTCTTCGTAATGCATACTCCGATCCTGAGTAACGTTAAACCCTGCACCGGGCACCGCGCGAAACTAGCGATACCTGTAATTCACACAAGTGCTCCGTTACAGGAGCGCAAGTAATTGCTGAATCAGGAGCAAAGAACGCTTGATACGACCATTAGTGGACGATACGTAAAAGTTCTAGGATATCGTTTTCCAACCTGTTTCGACTCGCAATCCCTTTTTATAACGGTCAAATAATCTACAATCTTGCGTATGCATTTAATTCGTCTTCATTTTTCATTCTTCTAATTCGACGATTTACCATGGCATCGGGTATAACTTCTAAATTTCTCGAGCATGCCTGAACGTTACAAAATCGCCATCCTTTCACTCGGCCAGATACATATTCCACTACGCCCATTAGCGTTCGGCTCGTAAGCCTGCGCGATATTTACCCCGAGATTGCCTTCTAGAAAATGAATTACGCGTTTCCATTGTTTCGAGGAACACGGTCGTCCATCTGTGGAGAGTGAATTGTTCCAATTGCAACGACTATATAACGATCAATGCCACGAGAAAGGGAATATTTGTGTCCGCAGACTGGAAATTATTAATCGTATATACAGCGGCTACAAGAGCTATCGATGCGTAATTACCTTACGTCGCAAGAAAACATTTTATCGGTTCGCGGTGGTGGCGTTTCAGCGTGTACCGTTAACGTGCCGACGATAATTATCGCAAATTAATTAGCAGCGTCAAACCGTCCTTGTAACCTCGTTACGGTTTAGTCGAGTTACCGCGATTTAAACGATTCGAGTAATTCGAAACATATCGTCGATTCTTTATTTTACCAACACCCACTGTCCCAACGTTTTATCATCCGAACGCTCCATTATCCGAACGTAATGCATATTTCCCATTTGTTATCCCCTATTCTATCAGACGTATTCTTTCCTTTATTCGATCAAGCGAATTCTGATTATGAGAATTTAGTACGAAATTAATGGCGTTCTAACTGTCCAAGCGAAATACGACGTAGTTAAAAGGCTCGAAGGTGGTGTAAGCGCGACAGATTTAGCAAAGATATATACATAATCACATAATATAATATAGACATAATATAGACATAATCACAGACACTAAAAAAAAAAAAAAAAAAAAAAAAAAAAAA